>JAOVVI020011638.1:0-12565 GCA_028571085.2 Nepenthes alata | reverse complement strand
CAACACCCACAACCCAACATTGATGTAATGCTACAAGCGGTCACGGAATATGCCAATTAGACAGATATCTCTAACAGTATGAACTCAGAAAAAATTCCACTATCAAAGGACATTTCTTTGAAGTGGATTGACCATTATCCCAGGCGAATGGTTAGTCCACCACCAGGATGCCCTAAATTTCTAGTCTTCCACATTGCACCTATTCCCATACTAAAGATGAGCCTTTCTCTGTAGTAATGTTATTTTTTTTGTAATTTGTAGGTCACAAGTTTAAAACACATAAATATCATTTATGCAATGAAGGGGCAACATTGCCTAAATATGGCTTCTCCAAATCTCAAAAAGGTGGGAGTCCCCATAACAGGCATCCCTTTTATTGGCTGAGGCTTGTCACAACAATGGGATCACATTGTTGTTACCAAGAGGTCAAAGGTTCGAATCATAAAATCAACTTCCTTCAAATGTACATCTGATGTAGGAGAAACATAATCAATCAGAGCAATTCTGATGAAGGAAGGGGAAAAAAAATTGGTTTAGAAATAAGGGAAAAAAGGAATGGATTATGAGTTAGACATTCAATAGATGCAATTAACTGTCGAGCTATCATCTTTTGATTGAGGAAGACCTATGGGCCTTGGATGATCCCCCACAACGCTTCCACCTCTAAATTCTGAACAGAGAACACACATCAATGTCTATCACATGCTGAAAGTCTTGGCAAGCAGCAAATAAGCAAACAATTCTTGAGATATTGGAAAGGCTCTCTTTACACGCCTATGGGTGGATGACAGCCCTAGAGCTTAGCTTTTTGTTACCATCAACAAAAAATCCAGACCAAAGATTAGAGCACTTCATCCAGAAATGGAAATGGGCTTTCCCGTGCAGATGGACAGGGCAGTGGTTACCACCAAATTCATATTAGGTGGATGTGGAGACTGCACCAATAAGGCCCTTGGGTACAACAGGTCTCACTGGTGAGATTTAGTAATTCTCTAACAACCTGACCAGCTAGATCGCAATTTCGCATAAGATCATCACTAATTTTTACACATCACTACTAGAAGATGTTCAGGTTCTTTCTCTGCTTAAACCTCAGCACATCAAAAAGTTACTTCTAGGCATCAAATAATGGCATATAAGAACCCTTCCCTACACTACAACACGTAACCCAGGTATGGCATAGCAAAATGCCTGAACAAGGTGAAAATTGTTAGGGTTTGACCTGAACATATACAACCCGTTACAGGAGAACAAAACCCAAACTTCCTATCAAACGTCAGTTACCAAACTTTTAAATATAAAAAATATAATAATGCATAATGTTTTTAACGTGGAAAATCCTTTTCAATAAAGAAAGAAATTATTAATTTTTACACATCACTACCAAAAGATGTTCAGGTTCTTTCTCTGCCTAAACCTCAGCACATCAAAAAGTTACTTCTAGGCATCAAATAATGGCATAAAAGAACCCTTCCCTACACTACAACATGTAACCCAGGTATCGCATAGCAAAATGCCTGAACAAGGTAAAAATTGTTGGGATTTGACCTAAATATATACAACCCGTCACAGCGGAATAAAATTAGAACTCCTTGTCAAACGTTAGCTACCAAACTCGTGAATATAAAAAATACAATAATACATAACGTTTTTAATGTGAAAAATTCTTTTCAATCAAGGTGAAAATTGTTGGGGTTCAACCTGAATATATACAACCCGTCACAGAGGAACAAAACCCAAACTTATCGTCAAAAGTTAGCTACCAAACTCGTGAATATAAAAAATATAATAATGCATAACGTTTTTAACGCGAAAAATCCTTTTCAATTAATAAAGAAATCACTAATTTTTACACAGCACTACCAGAAGATGTTCAGGTTCTTTCTCTGCCTAAACCTCAGCACATTAAAAAGTTACTTCTAGGCTACAAATAATGGCATATAAGAACCCTTCCCTACACTACAACATGTAACCCAGGTATGGCATAGTAAAATGCCTGAACAAGGTGAAAATTGTAGGAGTTTGACCTGAATATATACAATCTATCACAGTGAAATAAAACCCGAACCCCCCATCAAATGTCAGTTACCAAACTCATGAATATAAAAAATATAATAATGTATAACATTTTTAATATGGAAAATCCTTTTCAATCAATGAAAAAATTACGGGACAAATTCTAAACAAATCCACTATAAAAATACCGGTTACAAGTAACCCCCTCCGAAATCCCTTCATTATAATCCTGAGTGAAGAATGGTTGATTTCAACCCCCTCAACACGTCTAACAACACACGAGAAATACAATAAGAAATAAGAGTAACCAAACAAAACATACTTAAAAAACCATTCTAGAACAGTATACCCGACCTTAGCGAAAAATGAAGCTTAAATCAAATTTCAACAGGATGTCGAACCTCTTTCTCATCTCTCTTTTTCTCTCGTCTCTCTCTATGCGACGCTCATTATGTGAGATTTAATTTCAAAATGTCCTAAAACTATATCAGGCGCGCTTTTATATTGCGAGCTGCGCTCGAACACCTATCAGGCGCATCTTGGGCGTGGGTGCCACTGTGAACGGCACCTCGAGTGCGGGTGCCATTGGGAACGATGTCTTGGCTGCCCCTAGGTTCAGTGCTTGGGTGCTGGTCATGCGCGAATACTGTAATCCTCGTACGAATATCGTACGACCCTCCAATAACTATCAGTTTGTTGTGATACCCACAAAAAAGTGATCAAAATCTAACAAAAATAATCTAATGACCTATTAGGTGTATTAAACCAACTCTTGGCGAGAGAAAGATAAACACCTTAAGTCAGCATATCCTACTTATACTTCAAGCTTCATTCGGCTACAAATCCATTTCCCATTTCCTTATATACATCCTCCATCGCTTGACTACTAAACTAACCCATCTAAAAGCAATGAATCAGTCGGAAGGAAATTAAAAAGATGTCATTCTTTCTATCTAGAATTTATTGTTGGGTTTTTTGGTCACTCAATTATAGGTAATTCAACAAACGAAAAGTTATCGGAGATTTACACAAGGCTCGTATGAGGATCGGAGTGTTCGCGCACGCGGAGAAGTGCCAGGAGGCAAGATCAAGTTGAGCGCTTGAGGGCACTCGAGCTCCGATTCCAGATTGATGGATAATTGTTGGCGCTCGCCTTACACTCGAGTGGTGAAGAGGCGCGGATTTCATACGTGGTGCGCTCGCTCCGCGCTCAACGAGTGCTCGAGCATGAAGTCCAGAACCCGGTGTGCTCAATCCGTACTCGTCGTGCGCTCAATCGTCGCTATATGATATAAAATGTGGCTCATGCGTTTTAGAGTTACGATTCTGAAATCTTTCTCCACCAGGGGCGCCGCACATAGAGAGAGGAGAGAAGAGGAATAAGTTCGGTATCCAGTCGAAGTCCAATTTGAGTTCCGTTCTTCACCAAGGTCGGATATGTCGTTTTGGAGGTGATTTTAAAAACGTATTTTTGTTTGGTTACTCTTTCTCTCGTTATATTTCTCTTATGAGTTGTCGGGTGTATCGAGAGAGGGTTGTATTCAATCATTCTTTACTCGAGTTCGGAGTGAATGGATTTCGGAGGGAGTTCTTGTAACCAGCACTATTTATAGTTAATTTGTTCGGAGTTTATCTCATAATTTTTCTTTTAGTTGATAAGGGTATATACGTTAAAAATCGTTGTGTATTATTTGTTTCTTATATTCGCAAATTTGGTGTCTAACGGTTAACGGAAGGTTCAGATTTATTCTGCTACGTCAGGTCAGGTGTATCCAGGTGTCGAATTCTCAACATTTCTTACACTTATTTTTCCAAAAACGTAAAACATCAAGGATTCAGTTAGACCTTGAAGAATTCTGAGGGCAAAATAAAATATAAAGTAAGTTCTTCTCAGCGGATTTTTCCTCATTGTTTCCCCTTTCGGCAGATATCTCCAATACCCAAATGAACCCGAGGTATTCTTGAATTTCGTAGCAACAAAGGGCGGCCTAATACACTGGCTCCCGGAAATGCCATTTTGGTGATTTAAACTCATAAATAGAACAACTTTACTAATATCTTTGCAGCAATACAGATTCAGTTTTCCAGAAACTAAAGATGCTAATCTTGCATCGATTCATGAGAGGTAAGCCAACGACGACATTTCATAAATGACCTAACTTATAGAAAAAGCGTAAAGCACATAAAATGGAGCTTCCAGGGACTCGCCTCTTTTGTGTCATTTTTTCTAGCTTACTTTCAACATGCAAAGCACAATACGTGATTGACCCCGAGCGAGTTCAATATAACTTATTTGGTGTACTTTAGCTGCATACAATATAATAAACCCTAAAAATGAAGAGCAGGAGTGAATTAAAAATAACAAATCGAACCAAACGAGAAGTATTACCTGTAAATCGGCTCAGCGTCACCTTCGCTTTCTTCAAGAACATGGTTGATGGACAAGAATGCAACCAAGAACACCATCAAGTGAAATAAAGCCATCCGGTAAAATCAAGTGGGTCAATAGAGTGATGGAAGAGTTCCGAGTCTAAGCCATCATAATGTAGTGCTCAAGGAGATAGATTAACGCGCTTCTTTAGTTCTTAAAATATAAAATCATTAAAAAACAGAGATCGTAAGATGTCGAGTGTGCTTCCGTCTAACAAGACGGAGGAGAGAGGAGAGGAGGAACAGGGACAGGTAAGGAGACGAGCCTGACTGCAGAGCATGAACTTGTTGGCGTCTGAGATATTCTCCCAAGCATTTTGACAGGTGGTTTTGTACGAGTGACTCTGTTTTCTCATTTCCTAAATTATAAAATAAAACAGAGTGACTTCATTAAACTTTTAAGTTTGGACTATTACTGCATATATTATCACTATAATTAATTTATAATTTTTAAAAAAATTATTTTATTTTATTTTATTTTTTATATAATCAATGTATAAAAAAAATTAAAAACAAATTATATAATCCTCTAAATCACATATATAACTTATAAATTATCCCCTATTAAATATTTAAAAGAAGTTACTTTGATGGGTAAACGTGTATTAGTCCATCACCTATAGTCCAAACTTTAGAATTAAAGATGATATCCAATATATTCAAATAATTACCTTATACATATCTATACTATATTTTTTATGTTAACATAAAATATTATAAATTATTTATTTTTTTAAAAAAATTATAAAATTAACTATAGGAAATAATTATTTCATGGATAATAATGCCCGCTTTCATTCATGCACGTAATCGTTTTAAGAAGTGCCATGGGCACTAAGTCACCCATTTTGTAAACAAGAGTAATAATGCTGTCTCCTTGTCTCTCACAAATGGATTAACAGTGATAATAATCTATTGAAATAAAAAATAAAAAATAAACCATTATTAAAACTCTAATTGATGATTTATATAATTACTTTATATTTTTAAGCTATTTTAATTCATAATAGTTTAAAAAATAGGTAAAAATATTTATAAAAAAAAATTAAACATAATAATTGTTTAGAATCCTAAACAAACACGCCAATAAGTATATGTCTCGAGCTAAGAAGGAAACTCCAAATTTTTAGGCACAACGTGCAACACGTTAACTCTTTTATCGTTGATATCATACGTACCAAATAACTTCATATCTTACTGACCGTTGGATCGAGATCGTCACAAACACGTGGGGCCATATGGATTATTTGTTCGGATATAAGAAAAATAAAATAATAAAGAGATTATATAATAAAATGTTGACTGTATTTTTACAATTAGATAATAAAATGTAGTAGTATCAGATATTTTTAATATTAAAAAATTATTAATATTATATTATAATATATTAGCACATGTTTAAAATATTGACAAATACAGTTGATGTGTATCGGTCATCTTTTTTGCTATTTAAAAATCTAAGTCTAAATATTTTATATTTCTTAAAAATTTTATAAATAACACGGAGGATATCAAACTCAATTTTAATAAAATTAATTAAAAGTTATTAAATATACAAACATATGATAAACCATGATCAAGTAGCCAAAAGAGTTGATTTGCCAGTGAAAGGATTTGTAAGACTTGTTGGCTTAGAGAAAAATATATGGATGGTAAATGAAATTTCATTTAATTTAGTTACACATTCATGCATCTTTCTTTTGAAAATTTGACATCCGGATATATCCGACCCAATATAATTAAACAAACCCAAACCCCCCCGGTCAACCGTTAGCCACCATGTTTGTAAGTACAAGAAACAAACAATACATAATAATTTTTAACGTAAAAAATTCTTCTCAACTAAGAAAATTTTTTTAAAATAAACTCCAAACAAATTCACTATAGATAGTACCGGTTACAAAAACCCCCACCGAAATCCTTTTACTCCTAATCCAAATGAAAAATTATTGAATACAACCCCCTTTATACACCTGATAATCCACAAGAGAGATATAACGAGAAAAGGAATAATCAAATGAAAATACGTTTCTAGAATCACCTCTAGAATAATATATCCGACTTTGACGAAGAACGAAACTCAAATCGAATCTTGACTGGATGTCGAACATCTTTCTCTCATTTATTCTTCACTCTTACTCTTTATGTGTGGCACCCATTGTGAATAATGATTTTAGAATTATAACCCTAAAGCGCGTGAACCGCATTTTATACCACGTACTAGTGTTTAAGCACCCGACGAGCGCACCGATTCCAGATTCCGTACTCGAGTGCCCGACGAGCGCACCAAATTTGGAATTCATAGCTTTTCACTACTCGAGTGTGAGGCGAGTGTTAACAATCCTCCATAAATCTGAAATTTGCTCGAGTGTCCCTCAAGGGCTTGATTTGATATTGCCTCCTGGCCCTTCATCGTGTATGCAAACAGGAGGTATAACAAAAATCCAACACTTTTTTGAATTGTTTGATATTATAAGAATAATTGTGGCCACCATTTCTCAATTGGTTTTGAAATATCAGCAAAGGGATTTCTCTGATTTAACTAAAATCACAAATTTTTATAATTTTCAATTGCTAAATAAACATGCTTTACCAGGCAAAAGTTTCAAGCAAATTAATATTTGGGGGAAAAAATAATCAACTATCATTTTACAAGTGGGACCAACCCATCAGTCATTACTTTGCATTCTAGTTTTCATTACAAGCACACCACCAGTATTAGCTCCCTTCTAATCAAGAATCATGACACACCACACCACATCTAACCTAACCAAAGCTAACTTCAAACTAGCCCTAATCAGCACGATCATATTACTTGCACAAACTCACATGGGTTACAATAGTAGATTTGAGTGCTCAAATCAAATGTCACCTACAATCCTCAATGGATTCCGTAAGTTTGTCTTAGTGCAGTCAGCTGCAGAGATCCACTGTTTCAGCATACAAGAGAGGACCTAAGTGATGGGGCAGTTGGGAGATGGGTGCACGACGCCCATCGGATAACTGACTCTGTCACTATGAGACCGATCTGATTAAACTCGCCGAGCCCGATTGTCCGATTCCTCTTGTTGTGGATGCCTGACACCCGAGACCCAGTTCCTCGTGCTCTTTTAGTATCAGGTGTATTCTGTCTCAACTCCATGGCATCATCACCCAAGCAAAGAGAAGAAGAATTGGGCAGCATAAACAGTTTCCCCATGCTGGAATCTGCATTACAGATTAAAAACATGGCTTAGGGTTTGACAGAGAAAGCTGGTACGCAGAGATGCAATAACATAGATGAAAGCATTGGCATCCGTAGCGGTTGCGGCTATATTGGCATCACCCATATTGGGTGATACGTACAGGTATCTAATATAGCAAAAGCAATATTTTTTCGTAAATCAGATACTGAGGATAATATCGGCAAATATATTAAAAAATATCATTGATATCAGGGGGTTGATATCGATATTTCTTTTCATGCCCAATAAAGAAGCACAGATACCTGTACCAACTGCATCTGCCCTTGCTAAGTCCACTGAGAAATCCAAAGTATGATTTCCTTGGTCAGCCATGGAGCTTGGGCTGAAAAATGCAAAGCTAGGCATAGAAGAAACAGGGGAAGAAAATTCCAAGCCTGTTGGGCCACCGCCGCTATGCAAAGGAAATCCGTTCGAGATAATGCCAGGTGTTGGTGGCTCTACAAGAAAAGCGGAAAAGGATGACCTGCAGGTGAATGTTGGTGACTGCAGTTCACATATTATAGGTGACCCATTGCTGAAACTGACATCCTGACTTCGGGCCATAAGTGGAACAGAAAAGGAGCCTCCCCCAACACCTAAGTGCCCACAACCGAGTGTTTGACAATCTTGTGATTTTTCAGAAACTAGTGAATTTTCTTCCATCCATGAATGGTCTGCATAAGCAGATGGAAAGAACACTATGAGACAATCTTGACAATATTTAGACATCATGAAGTCACACTATCAATATAAACTTATTTGTCAGTCCCATCACCAGATTTGATGATAATTTTTTGGGATGATACCTAAAGACAACAAATAGTGTAGATTGGCTATTTTTGCTAGGCCCATTATGTATACAATACTTATAAGGCAAGATTTGTGACTAACGCAAAAATGCTCATATGCTTGGTAACAATATCCCTCTTCGTTGGCCAGACGAGAATATAATTCACGCGAAATAATGACTCTGGGATGGGCACGTAACTGATCATCGGAATAGCCAACCATAAATCTGTTCTCTTGACAAAAATCCCAAATAACATCTCCATGGAGATGTCTCAAATCCTACTCCATACTCGCAAGGTTTTTTTTTTCATACCACTGACTCAGATCCTAAATTTTGTAAATTCTCCCAGTAGATGAAACCTCCCACCACATAATAACACATATATAAGAATGCAAGTTTCTCAATGGTAAGTAGAAGCACTAGCTAAGATAGATTTTACGAGCACCAAACAAGAATAATATGAGGAAAGGGCACAAGCCACCGTACCTAAAACCTGCTGAGCTGTTAAGCGATTTAAAGGATCTATGCATAGCATTTTTTTGATCAACTCCTTGGCAGATTCAGATATATGATCCCAAGGTTCAGAAGGGAATCGAAGATCAGCAGCTCGGACGGCATCAAATATCCTGGATTTCGTCCTCCCCCAAAATGGTGGCATCCCACTTAAAAGAATGTAAAGAATTACCCCAGCACTCCATACATCAGCAGCCTGCGTATAGCCTCCTGTCAAAACCTCAGGAGCTATGTAGAACGGGCTCCCAACAGTCCCTTGCAGACTCTCCCCTGCTTGATTGACACCCAAATGTTGAAGACATTTAAGAAAAACTTATAGAATTATGGGGAAAAAAATTAATTAATGAAAGAAAGCTTACAAAGTAACCATAGGACTCTACCTGGCTTAATATAGGTTGCAAGGCCAAAATCAGCCAACTTAATTGGTGAAGATGATGCTTTGGTAGCTAAAAGAATGTTCTCAGGTTTCAGGTCTCTGTGCACTACACCATTATCATGACAAAACAAAACCACTTGCATTAGATGCCTGAAGAGGATTTTGGCCTCAGCCTCGGAATACCTCCCATGCTTCTCTAATTGATGGAATAACTCCCCACCGGCACAAAGTTCCATCACCAAATGTACATAATCTTCCTCCTCATAAACTGCTTTGAGATCCACGACGTTTGGATGCCCAGATAACCTGGCCATTATTTCGATTTCGAGTTTTACACTCCGCACATCATCTTGGGTCACTAATCTATCTTTGGCAATGGACTTGCATGCTAAAACCTCTCCGGTGAACTTGTCGGTACACACCCTAATTATGCCAAACTGGCCCCAACCTAACTGCAGTCCAAGAATGTATCGATGTTTCAAATCTGAGATTTGGGTGGCATCCAAAATTGTCTGATTCAAGCTCGCAACCTTGAAACAATTGCATGGATGGGTGGTCAATGATCCATTTTTTCCGCTGCTTCTAGCAACATCCATATTAAATTAGCTTGAACCTCAATCAACCCAAAATGTCACTCCAGAAATGAAAGCCTCAATTATGAACATTCAGTTAAATTTTTATTCAGCTCACCTCATAGTCGACTCCTCAGAAATGAAGAACGCCAGTCAAAACATTGAATTTGCTTCCAAGTTGATGCCAGCAATAAGCTTAAGGTCAAACGGAGACTGAAGCGTTTCTTGCCAAGCAGTTGAAGCTTTGACAATGAAACCTAAGCGTGATGTTCAAGATACTCCATCGTCTAATTCTGGACCCACTGGATCTGAATGCGTGCAGAACAAAAGCTAGACTTCCATAAACTTTATCCTAAAAGGGCAAAATGCATTTTGCCCCT
Organism: Nepenthes alata; assembly: GCA_028571085.2. Lineage (NCBI taxonomy): Eukaryota > Viridiplantae > Streptophyta > Magnoliopsida > Caryophyllales > Nepenthaceae > Nepenthes > Nepenthes alata. The sequence continues at coordinate 2,264 of JAOVVI020011638.1, read as the reverse complement.
CGAGAGTATGCAGAAAAATAACAAATGTTGACAGAGAAGGGGAAAAAATTGCAACTCATCTCAGATATCAATTATTGACGGAGGACAATATACTATAATTTCTTGGTGCCCAAATGAACATCCAAGTACGATTCACACTCAAAAATTGATACCCTTCGGCTATAAGTACTCAGGAACCATAGGTTTCCTTAACTATAGCATTTCTAAAACCGTGTAAGGGAAGGAATTCAAAACCCTAATCAATCAAAAATAAACAGAACAGGAAACAAATTACAAACGCGAACTACCTGTGAACTGGAAACAACTAATTAGAGTAACTCGAAAACAGATCAGGACAAAAGGGGGTACCAAAATTTCAAAAAAGATAGCGAGGAACCCAGATCCAAACTTCACGCACAGAATCGGCAACAGACTACACAAATTCAAAAAGCCCACAAACTTTAAAAGAACACAGTGAGTTATGAACCTGGAAGGCTGTACAGATGATTCTATAGGAGAGAAAAATGAGAGCCAGTGGAGACGAATCGGACGTTGGAGCTCTCTGCCCCTGTGGGGGGCTCCTCCTCGGTCTCTTTGAGTTGCCAAAATCCCCACTTGCTGCTGCTCTTCGTTACTCTTATCTGCTTGCGATTCCCAATTATTTCTCTTTCCGCTTTCTCAACTTTTGAAATAAAATTCTTTTGAAATAAAATAGTCGTTTCCTTGAGATCTTATAAAGTCATTCATTTGATGCAGGTCCCGACTGCCCTGTTCTCGCCAGTCGTCTCTCGATTTCAATTCAGTTAATCAGAATTAGTGCGTTCAAACCTGGGATCAAGTGGGTCTAATTATTAAAGTTGCTAAATTTGTTTGCCAGATTACTTCAATCGATAATAATGAAAATTAAATCTTGACAGATTTTCAAAGAGTAATTCATCACACTTGAGAGGTTCCCTCCCAACAAATACCAATCTATTATGATTTCAAAATCTTAGATAGTGTTAAATTAATAGAGTAACAGATAACTAGTTATTACTAGCTCCTAATTTGTGGCAACTTCTAAATTTGGCTAATTTATAAATCTATAAGATTGTAAAATATCTTAATTTCTCAGCTTATAAAAAATGTTGGCATGATACAAATGATAAATTTGCCTTACACTCTGTGCATATGCTTGTATAGCCAAAACGACATTCATTAAAACAGATATATTGCATATTTCAAATGATATGCTTAATATTTAATTTTCTTAAACAAGTCTCTGCTTAGACTTTGTTGGTTTTATTTATTTATTTATATAATTAATTACACCTCGAGACCCATGATAATTTCCTTGAAATCTTATAGCCTGGTGCACAATTTAATATTGTGCCAAGCCTTAAGTCTAACCTTCATTAGCTGGCTACTTGTACGACCCTGTGCATGTATTCAGTCGTTTACTTATTACTTAATTTTTTTAAAAAATTTATATTCATCTAGTTAATTGAATTTTAAATAATATTTAAAAAAAATATTTTTTTTTATATGTTAATTATAAATAAACAAATTTAATATAAAATCTGTACCTCCTTATAAGATAGATAAATTTATTTTTTATATTTTATCATTTTTAAATATTGTAATCAGATATATTATATTTCTGATTATGAGTCTGATATTAAAAAATAAATAAAGTTTGAATAGTTTAGTTAAAAAAAAAATCTCTTATATTAAAACTGATGGGGCCTATTATAACAGCCCACAAAGCATGGTCCAAACGAAAGGCCCAATATCAGAAAGTCCAAAGATTACTTTCATGGACCAAAAAGGCCGCACGGCCCAAAAGGACCAGAAACACAGGAAGACGTCCGAGAGGCCGAGACCACAACGACGAGGACAACCCCACTCATGACCGAGAGCGCCAGCTCAGCGAATCTCACCGATTTTTAAGACACCTGCAGTTACAGACTGACATCTCTGCAGAGCACGTCTGGTCAGATCACAGCTGTCAACTAGGTTCTGTGTCACCTAGCGCACTCAGAGACACGATACAAAAGATAAGGAAGAGATTAACCATCACAATTATACTATGTAAAGACTTCAGCCCAAATAGTGAAGCATTTCACAAGGCCCAGAGCCTCGTGGTTTTTCTTCATCTTTCACGAGGAAGTTTTCCACGTAAAAATCCTGCTCTTAATCTTTTTTTCGCATCCAGCATCTCAAACACTTGTGTTGCCTGAAAACCACGGATCCGACGGGACCCCACGGATCCAGAACACAATATTGGCATCGTCTGTGGGAAAGGC
>JAOVVI020011637.1:0-12566 GCA_028571085.2 Nepenthes alata | reverse complement strand
ACTTATTCATAATTTTCAAATTTAAAAAGAAAGATAATTGACTTAAATATTGAAGGATATATCGGATAGTGAGTTTCATATATCTCTCACTTTTAGTTAATTTTCTTGTGGTACATAGAATTCAAATTTAAAATTCAAAAATTACATCCGTTATCATTCGGACATTTAGGTAAATCTGAACGGCTATCTAATTCGTACATCACACCGAATTTACAAGATGCATTAATATTTAAAATAAAAAATTATGTAAGTATATATTTTGATAGAAAAGTTTTATATAAAAATTAATATACACCGAATTTGATGGGTTAATTCAATTTTTTAATATACACGATCCCCCTATTTTCCACCCGTCAATTTTTAATGAATCTTGCAAATTTGCTTTTAATAAGAGGCGATAATTTTCGTAATTTTAGAAGCTTTAATTATAAAAAATAATAATATAGGTGAATAATGTTGAGGTTATTTACACATTTAAAATAACATTGGCTAATTGAAGTAACTTTGAAAAAAAAAAATTTATTTATAATATGTTGGGCTTAAAAATGGTATAAAAAAAGAAAAAAAAATAGTATAGAAAATATGTAAAAAAAAAAAACAATACTGATGGAGACGGGAGAAATGGGCCTACCCATAATGGCGGTCAGCCTTAAAGAAATACGACCCACCCACTCAGTAAATGGTGAACGTCTTTGTTAACTGGAAGCGATCCTCAGTCGGTTGGATGCGGCCCAAACCTACTATGGCTCATGTCGGACGGCCCATGACTCAATTCTCGTGCACAAGAGATTACATGCATTAACCGATCAATATCTCAAATATCTCTCCGAATCACGATCTTCCCAAGAAAGGAAGCCCCCAGCTCAGCATATCTGCCATGATGAAAACATCAATATTTACCGCATATAATATTTCCACAGGGAAGAAATGAATCCCTCCGACCGATCATCGTTGTCATAAATGACACCAGCAACCTCCTTGCTAACTGGCAAAAATTTTTCTCCAGGTAACTAATAGCCAGCCTTATTATCCAAATGAGGTTGAGGGAGTTCTAGAATTATAAAAGGCTCTCGAGATAGACTCCAGATGTATACTATTTTGAGTATTCACATCAACTCTTGTAGACAATTAAGCAATCCTTGAGCGCCCTTTTCCCTCTCTCTCTCTCTGTAAGCTATGAGAATTTCCTCACAATTCTTACCTCCACCACGCTAGAGCCGCTCTCCCCGAACGCATCACCATAAATCCACTCTACGATGAGTGCAAGATTACTGATTTGAATATCAGAAAATAAACAAATAAGCAAGTCCTACCAATTTTTTTGACATTTTGTCTTCAATTGTGGTTTGTAAGATCCAAGTTCGGAGTTATCAGTTTAGACCCATTTCAATTTGACCCAAAGAAAAAGAGCAAGTAGACTTCTGAATTTAGCTATAACCCGGACCTCATGGACGCATCAAATATGATATTGTAAGAAAAATTACTTTTTATTTTAAAATAAGAGAAAAATCAAATGAAATAAATCCAGCGGCTTATTTAATTTTTGATATAAATTAAGTACATGCTTTGTTTCCTTTTTAACAGTATTTTTAGTAACCAAGCAATAAACTATTTTTTATTAAATACATGCTTTGTTTCCTTTTTAACAGTATTTTTAGTAACCAATCAATTTTTTTTTCTAAATTTGAATTTTTATAACATCCAAATAAATAAAAGATTATACTTTTTTTTTATCTTTTTATTTTTTTTTCATTGCTATTTTTATTCTTTCTTATTTTCTTTAAACCAAATATATGCCTTTCAGATAGGAGGTAATTTGTCTTGAGCATCCAAATTATTATACAAATTAGAGAGTCACCTTACTAGAAATGAGCATCTAAACAGAAATAGATCTAATCTTCCTAACTTAAAATTTGGATTCTATGCACTATAATAAAAAAATAAAATATAAGCGGTATACGAAATTTATTCACCGATATATCCTCCAACGCTCAAACTATAAAACTTTTGACTCAAATGAGAAAGATGTTAAGAAATGAGTGCAATAATGTAACACCATAAATATATTTTTTTATTATTTCATGAGAATATATTGTCAAATTAATTTTGATAAATTATTTAATAATTCTTAATCACCTTCGGGTTTAAAATTATATTGTTGGACTGATATGTGAGTTTAATGAGTTTAGAATATTTGGATTGATTGATTGAATTTAAATACTTGGCCAATTAATTTTGAACATATTCAAATTGATCCGCTTGCTTAGTTTCGGCTCCGTTCACCGAGTTTGGACCATGCACACAACTAAAATGAACAGGAGGTCAGTATGCCGGTAAAAAAGTTATCCCACCGAAAATACTCTGACGCTCAAGTCAGTAAATAGCCTTCGAAATCTAGGAAGGTAACTAAAATTGAGAATTAAAAGAGAGAGTGTAAGAGTGTGTGGATCTCCAGATGAAAGAGAGGAAAATCTATCTTCTTAAATCTGGATGGTGGGAAGATAGTAAACGACGGTAAGAAGCATGTTCGTATGTCTTGGGTTCTCTGAGTGTCAACAGAGAGAAGAGAGTTGTATGTCTGTGTCTTAGTTGTCATTGTAGGCGTTGTGTGAGTAGAGGTTTGCATGTGTGTCCCGAATGAAGATTCTAGGGCTTACTTAAATGACGGCAATATGATCTTCCTTTGTTGGATGGTGTGATCCCCTGTGCCATTTTGGGCGGTCTTCCTTCTGCAGGAAGGCGCAGGTTTCCTAGCTTGCTGGGATTGCTTTCTTTCCTGGCGGTCAGCCACTTTTTAAATTGCCCACCTTCCTTTCATGCACTCTACCGTTAGAGAGCCCCAGTTGGCTAGAAATTAAAAAAATTTGACTGAGTTTATGGAAGGCTGGTCAGGAAAAGAGTCATTGTTGGCCATCTGCTGGGTCGTGGGCCCAAGTGGGCCAAGCCTGTGAAAAGCCTTTTTATTTTTGGCATGTTACCACAGTGATTCTGGTCAACATACAGGTTGACACTCCTGGGCGCTAGTTGGCCGCCCGCCTGTGTCTAAGTCGATCAACGCTGGTGTTGACCGTTAGACGAGCGTTTGGGCCTTTCAGAATTTGAGCCTTCACCTCCTGTTGGGCCAACGTTGGAGTTGGCCGTCCAACAGGCTAATTGGGCCTTCTTTGACTGTTGGGCCAGTTCAGCTACGGTATACCCATCACTAGCCTCCCATACCGATGGCAAAAATTATGGCCTCTGGCATACCTCACTACCCTTCGTTGCTTGAAAATTTCGGAGGACTCTACGAAAGGGTGAGGCATTGGCCGGATCTATTGACCGTATTGGCCAGATTCTGGGGAAGACCGAATCTGTTGACCGTCTTTGGTCAAATTCGAAGAAGAAAGTTGACCGAATCTGTTGACCATCTATGGTCAAATCCAGAGAAGAAAGTCAACCGGATCTGTTGATCGTCTGTGGTTAGATCCGGAGAAGAAAATTAATCGAATCTGTTGACCATCTGTGGTCAGATTCGAAGAAGAAAGTTGACCATCTTTGGCCAGATTCTGGAGAAATTTCTATGAGCCCTGAGTGATGTATGGCCATTAGTCGACCAGTCAGGTTAAAAGTGAATATGTGTCTCCTCACGGTTAGACCACTATCCCGGTCATTAATGTGTCAGAAGATTTGCTTTAAAAGAAGCCCATTTGGGATGCGACACGTGGCTGGAATGATGGCGTGCTTTCTCGATGAGGTTTAAGGTGTTTCACACCTTACCGTTTAAGTTTTCCTCCTTAAACATAGTGTTTTCTCACACCTTCTGCTCTGCCTTCTTCGTCTTCAACTTGCTTTCATTCCAAAGAAAACCCTAACTCTTTTGTAAACATAACTTTGACCTCTGCTGCCGACATCTCTTCTGTTCTTTGAGAGGATGACGTAAAGGCGCTGTGCATTGAATTTAACATCCCAAAGGACATTGCTGGAGAGTTCCGGACAATGATGATAGGGCATTCTCTCCACCGGTGGGACACGTGACAGTGTATGAGGCCCACCTGAGGAGTGGTCTCCGTCTTCCTCTTCTGGATGACTTATAGTCGATCTTCCAAGCTCTGTGAGTTTCCGTCGCCCAGCTCCATGCCAATGCTATACGGTATATTTGTACCTTTTGTATCTTCCTTCATAAGGATTCTAGGCGATTAACAATGTCCATGGTGAATGGGTTGTTCAAGATAAACTAGGGAGGTGAGTGGATCTCCCTGGTTCCTCGTAGTGGCTTGAAGGTAAATACGGCCATCTATGACTCACTGAAAAACTGAAAGAACCGGTTCTTCTTTGTGAGGGTGACTGAGACCTGGCCCCTGGCAAAGGATTGATGTCAGGTGTCGGAAGTTTATACCGGGATACCGTTTGTGGCGGAGATGGTGTCCTTGGAGTGGCCTGCTCATCCATCCCCGTCCAACAGATGACTTCATTGGCCCAAGGCCCAAAAGGATGGCAGTGGAGAAGCCCTCCTCATCGTCTTTGTGGCCCGACTATATCGCTGCCAAGATTTACAACTGTCTACGCAGCACCACCGGGATGGAGAAGTTGTCTGAGGACCTACCGAAAACTAGTGGCGCAGGCGTTATTGTGCCGCAGCCTGCGCCACAAGTGGTTCTTCGAGCGACGCAGACGAAGATTTTTTCAGAGCCAACTTGTGAGCCACAGGTAGAGGCGGAGGAGCTGTCTATCGGCTCTCCAACCATGTAGATGCTGACTGAGCAGCCGGTGGTTAATCTTGATCCTCCAGCGGCTGCAGTAGAGGCCGTTGCTAGGGAGCCTGTTGCCACCATGGACGACATTGAGGAAGGGACCCTGGAGGAGATTCTAGAGTAGGCCGCCGCTAGCTCCGTTCAAGAGGACATTGCTTCCAGCTCGCCGCTGCTAGAGCCAAACCTGGAGGCCAGACCTGATAGACCTGCACGGAGAGTTTGAGAGGTATAATTTTTTATGATGCTTTATGCATAACTTCTCATTTTAGAATTTCTGATTTGTTTTATTTTTTGGTGCAGAAGGAGAAGGTGTTAGCTGCCATTGCAAAGGTAATTGACTAACGGGACCGGGTGATCTCTGACTGGGAGGTAGAGATTGCCTAGCTAGATGCGAAGCTGGAGGCATTGGGGGCGGAGCATAGGTCAGATACTGCTGCCTTCCAGACTGTTCTGGCCGATATAGAGGCTGAGAATACTAGGCTGAAAGAGGAGAATGCCCGGCTATGGCAGGAGAACGAGCGGATCACTGGGCGTCTTAGCCAACTTGGAGGGCAGCTGATGAAGTTGGAGAACCACCTGAGCTTTCGGATATGCCTCCACGAGAATGAGTAGTTAATGTGGTCGCAGATGTGGGAAGGGGTCAATATGTGTCGACGTATCGCACGGCTTATTGACCCTAATTTTCCAGTGGACCTGCTTAATATGTCAAACAGGTCTGCCTACACCTGTGAAAGTCTCATGAGGGATCCGCGAGACGGTCAGGCGCCACCTCCTTAGCCTTTTATCGATTTTTGGTCTTCCCTTTGTATTATGTACACTGTAATACGTTTGAAAGCAATAAAATGAGAATTTTTTTACTTTGTGTCTATTTCTTTTTACTGCTTTGTGCTTGCATGATTACTGTACTGGATGGCCAACTTAGTTGCTTGGCGGCTATTGCATTGCTGCCAAAGAAGTGAAATCCTTAGGCTTTTTTGTAGGCGGCTGTCTGTTAGCCGGCCTAGTAGTGGCGGCTTATGAGTGGAGCCTGGTGGCACTGCCCAAGTGATGACTTGGCGGCCAGCATTGGACAAGAATTTTTCTCCCTTCGACCATCGTTGACTGATCATGCTATCTCTTTATGGAAGAGGTCGTTGCACGTGCTGTGCTAGCCCCCTAAGATTTTGACCGTTAACGGGTCACTTGGATGACCAAGGTTTAGATTCGGTCGCTAATGGGCTGCTCGGATGACCGAGATTCATACCAGACCACTTATGGGCTATCTGAATGACTAGGGTTTAAATACAGCCGTCAATGGGCCGCTCGGATGGCCAAGGTTTATATTCGACCACTTATGGGCCACCTGGATGACCAGTATTTAGTAACGAGAGGGTGAAGACCCTCCCGACTTAGGGTAGTCTAGGTCGGATAACCTGTAAAGTAAACACATACATACATGCACACATGAAGGGGAAGACAGTATGCTAAGGAAATGCTCATTTTGAATAATTGGAACGAGCAGGTGAATGCATACACACAATAATGTAAATACATACCTGGACCCTTTATTAGATGTAGCGTTTAAGGTGGATCGCGTTCCATGTTCGTGGGACCAACTTTTCATCCTGATTTTGGAGTTTGTACGCTCTATTTTACAGGACGACGGAGACTAGGAAAGATCATTCCCAATTAGGGGAGAGCTTATTGCGGCCGGCCAGCGTGCCCGTGGCCTCGACGCTTCGTAGGATCAGGTCTCCAACATCAAATTATCGCGTCTTTACCTTTTTATTGTAGTATCGACCAATTCAATATTAGTAGGCCGCTGTCCCCATTCTGGCAGCGTCGCGGGCTTCATCCAACAAGTCTAGGTGTTCCATAATTTTTTGGGCGTTACCCTGTGGGTCAAACGATTCCACCCAAAGACTTGGAAGCCCGATTTTGATCGAGATTACCGTTTTAGTCTCGAAACAGAGACAGAATGGCGTCTCACGCGTTTGTTCTTTTGGGGTTATCCGGTAAGACCAAAGAATTAAGGGGAGCTCGTCCACCCATGAGCCCCCTGCGTCTTCTAACTTGGTCTTTAACCCATGGAGTAGCGTTCGATTTGTGACATCCACCTGTCCATTCGCTTGGGGGTATGCCATCAAAGTGTAGACCAGCTTAATACAAAGGCTGGCGTAATACTTGGTTAAGCGTTTTCCTGAGAATTGGGTCCTGTTATTGGTCACGATGACCTCTAGGATGCTAAATCTGTAAATAATATTATGCTAAAGGAATTCAAGAGCGTTGTGCTCTCTAATTTTTGCCAGTGAGATGGCCTCGTCCCACTTGGTAAAGTAGTCGATGCCCACGATGATGAACTTTCTTTACCCCATGGCAATATAAAATGGGCCAAGAATATCGAGCCCCCATTACGTGAAGGGACAAAGGGCCTGAATTGTATTCAGGTCAACTGACGGCTGGAGGTGAAAGTTACTGTGAAGCTGCAACTTTCACACTTCTTCACAAATTCGAGCGCATCAATTTTGATCGAGGGCCAGTAGTAGCCCTGCCGCATGATCCTAAAGGTTAAGTTTTTTCTACCAATATGTGTTTCACAAATCCCGAGGTGTACTTTGCCCAAGGCATAGTAAGCCTCTTTGGGAGTTAGGCATCGGAAGTATGGGGTTGAGTAACTAGGCAATATAGCCGCCTGTCAATCACATTATATCAGCCAGCTATCTTTTTAATTCGCTTAGCCTTCTCCACATCTTCTGGCAATGATCCGTCAACCAGATAGGTAAGGTAGGGCGTTATCTAGTTTTCCACATCAAAAATCTACATCGCCTCCTGCTTCGCTATGCTGGGAGCGTTCAGAATGTCCATCATGTCTCTCGAGTACTGTTCTAAATTTTTGGTTGCAGCGGCTCTAGCCAGCTGGTCTGCCTTTCAATTCTCAGTTCTCGGAACATGAACCAGGATTAGTTTGTTGAAACCCTGGGCGGTCTCCCTCGCCTTTGCCAAGTACTTGGCCAGGTGAGGGTTGCTAACATCGAAGTTTCCGTTAACATGGTTAACAAATAGTTCGGAGTCGTTGTAGATCGCCAACCTCTTGGGAGAGCACTCCTTTGCTGATCGTAATCTGGCTAATAGGGTTTCATATTCAGTAACGTTGTTGGTTGCCAGAAAATCGAGTCTGAGGAAATACTTCACCTCAAACCCATCTGGGGTCGTGAGGACCACTTCAGCTCCACTGCCGACGTCCGTAGACGATCCGTCTATGTGGAGTACACATTCTCAAACTCTGTCAAGCCGTACCGCGCTTTCTACAGGATGCTCTTCGACAATTGGGGTTGTGGTCTTAACAATGAAGTCAGCTAGAGCCTGTACTTTTACAGCAGGTTTGGATCAAAATTTGATGTCGAACTCGCCCAACTCAATAGCCTATTTTACAAGCCATCCTAAAATGTTGGGTTTCTGGAGTATATCTTTCAGAGGTTGGTCTGTGAGGACCACTACACTGTACCCCTGAAAGTATGGCTTTAACTTTCGCGCAGAGAATATACGTGATAATGCCAGTTTTTCTGCGCTGAGTAGTGGGTCTTTGGGCCAGTCAATGTTTTACTTACGTAGTAGACCGACCGTTAAGTGTCGGAGTCTTGGCTCACGAGGACAAAATTGGGAGATGCTTCCGACACCGTCAGGTAAAGATACAGCTTTTCTTCGCCCTTGGGTGACACTAGCAATGGCGGGCTGGCCAGATACCGCTTTAATTCATCGAAAGCTATCTGACAGTCTCTCATCCATTGAAATTTGTTGGATTTTGTCCCTCTTAGGGTCTTAAAGAATGGTGGGTACTTATCGCTAGACTTCGCGAGGAAGCGAGACAACGCTGCTAGCCATCCCGTCAATCACTGGACGTCCTTTACGCTTCGCGGGGGAGCCATGTCTATGAAGGCCTTAATCTTCTCTTGGTTTGCCTCAATATCCCATTGGGAGATGATAAAACCCAAAAATTTATTGGAGGCTACCCTGAAGACACACTTAGCCAGGTTCAGCTTCATGTGATGCTTACGAAGCACCTCAAATGACTCTGCGAGGTTACAGATGTGGTCACTGGTGACCCTACTCTTGACGAGCATGTCGTCGACGTAGACCTCCATATTACGACTGATCTATTTTTTAAACATTTTGTTGACCAGTCGTTGATAGGTTACTTCAACGTTTTTCAGTCCGAAGGGTATCACCTTGTAGTAGTAGGTGCCCTGATCCGTCATGAACGATGTGTGCTCTTCGTCTTTCAGACTCATCCGGATCTAGTTGTAATCCTAATAGACGTTTATAAAGCTTAGCAGCTCATGTCCAGCTGTCGAGTCAATCGGCAAGTTGATTCTGGAAAAGGAAAAGCTATCCTTTGGGCAGGCTCTATTTATATCGGTAAAATCGGCACACATCCGTCATTTTCCAATTCTTTCCTTTACCAAGACGACGTTAGAGAGCCAATCTAAGTAGTGGACTTCGTTAATAAATCCTGCGTCCAGAAATTTCTTTACCTTTTCCCGGATGACAATCAACTTTTCCACGGAGTGGTTTCTCCACTTCTGCCAGATGGGCTTTCGGCCAGGATCAAGCCCCAACTTGTGGACCATCACCTCAGTCGGAATCCCAGGCATGTCTGCTGGAATCCACGTAAAAATATCACCGTTCCATCGCAGGTACGTGATCAATTCATCGTGTAGTGTTCCGACGAGTTAGCCGTCAATCTGTACACACCATTCTGGTTCCTCCGAGTTTAGTGGGACTAGATCTGTCACTTTGCTGGACTGCGCTTGTTGTATGGTTGTCTCGTCTTGATGATTGAGTTTTCTAACCATTCTAGTATTGCTACTAGGGGCAATTTGAGACATGTAACATGTCCGCCCAGTAACTTGGTCGCCTAACACCTCTCATAACCGTAAGATGTCGAGAACTTCATCTTAAGGTGTGAAATCGATGTGACTGCCCTAAACGCTGTTAAGCACGATCTTCCTAATACAGCGTTATAAACAGAGGGCAGGTTGACCACCAAGAAGATGAGTGTTCGACTTGCTATTTTTAGATACGTGCCCAAAGTGACATCTAGTTGGGTTGTCCCTTGGACGAGCACTGGCTCGTTTTCAAGGCCATACAATGGGCCTTCGGCTGGTTTTAACTGATTCTTTTTAAGCCTAGTTTAAAGAATACATCCAAGTAAAGTATGTCATTTGAACTACCTTTATCAATAAACATTCGCTTCAACTGGTAGTTGACACTACCATCTGAAACGAGCAAATATACAATAAGGGGGTTAGCATGGGAGGACATTATATGAGTTAAATCATCATCATTGAAGCTAATGGTGTTATCCACAGTGCGCTACTTCTTTCTCCCAGTCTGCTGCTCCTTGTCGTCGGTTGGATTTTTGGCAGGTTGGGTGGTGACCATATTAACCACCCCTGCCGCAACCTGGTTCCGGGGAGGGGACGGCTCTTGCCCTTCTCCGCCAGCTGCTCCAGAATTCTACCCAGGGCCCTTGACGAACTTGGTGAGGTGGCCCCTGCGAATCATCTCCTCAATCTCCCTCTGTAACGCCTTGCAGTCTTCAGTAGAATATCCAGCAGAGCGGTGAAAGTCACATTATTTTGACTTATTTTCGATGTCCTTCTTCAGTAGTTTTGGACACTTAAGAAATTTTTTCTTACGGATCTACATGAGGATATTTGAGCGTGTGTCCATCAGGGCGTAAAGCTGGTGGGCCCGTAATCTTTGCATTCAGGCGGCCCAGCTCTGTGCTGCTTCCGGCGAGAGTGATCACTGCCGCTGTATTTTCATTTTTACTCTCCAGGGAATGAGCGACGCTGATTTGCCCATTATGAGTATTTTGCTTAGTTTGCCTCCTTTGCCACTGCGTAGACTTGGGTAATTGACTCCACCTCCCGGAAGGTTTAAAAATTCTTGTGGGCTAGGTACTTGAAAATGTCCTCGTAGGTCAGCGTGGAGATAAAATTGCCCAATTTTATCTCTTCCGTGATCCGGGGAATCCACCTGGCCTCTGCCACAAAGCGGTCCAGTAATCGCAGTGGGTTCTCTCCCGACTTCTGCTTGATGTGGGAGAGGTGCCACGGTTGCTTCTTTTCCTGTTGGCTCGAGGCATACTAAGCCAGGAAGAGATTTATGAGCTCCCGGAAGCTGCTGATGGTGCCTGAAGGGAGGTGATGAAACTAGATGCGGGCATCTCCCTTCTGCGTGAGCGGGAAGCAGCGACACATTGCTGAGTCTTCCAATCCTTGTAAAATCAAATGGGTACGGAAGTGATCCAGATTGTCAACTGGATCACTGCTCCCATCGTATGAGTTAAGGGAAGGCGTCGTGAACTTGGTAGGCAGTGGACGATCACTGAGCGACTCAGAAGAGATCGTATTTCAAACCTCGATTACATCACCGAACAATCCAAAAGAGGTCAGATTTTAAAACTTGATTATATCATTGAGTGGCTCAAAAGAAGCCGAATTTTGAAAATCAGATTTTTTAAAGATGGCAAGTCGACAAAGTCAAACAAACAACGTCCCATCAGAAACATGCCTGGGGTTAAAATTTTCAAATCACCCGGCATGGGGGGCTAATGATGAATTCTGTAAACTCAACCCAAGAAAAAAGTTCAACCGCATTATCCAACCCACGAGCGGTTATCACCGGCGGTTAACTATAAATAGGATTCAACCACTTCGGCGGTTGACAATGGATAAGATCCTCTAATTATATAATGACCTCATCCCAACAGGGAAAAGGGGGGAGCGCTCGAAAGAAAAAGGAAAGAGAAAAAAAAGGAGAGAAGGAGAGGAAGCAGAGAAGAAAAGGGAGAAAAAGAGCCACCCACTTCGGCCTCAAGACAAGACCTGAAAATGCTACTCATCCCTCTCGAAAGGATGATCCTCTTTTAAGAGGACTCTCGCTTTCTTCCAGGAAGACTGATTTCCATAGCCTTCAATAGGGATCAAATTTAAGACACCATCAATGGGTGCACTTTTAAGCTGTCTATCAATAGGACGCATCCACGCTCAATCCACCACACATGCATCATCTATACATCTTTCTATACTATTTGAAAAATATCTGACTTGAGCGTCGAAGGATTTACGGTGTGAGCAATTTTTGCCGTTCTTTAACATCTCGTTTTCAGTTATGTTGCACAGGATTCTGGTTTGAGGCTATGGAGACCGGATCCGGGTCAGATCAACCAGTACGAAGATCCGATTTACGGTCCCCAATTCGTAGAAAAACTCAAATTCCTAGTACGCAACAAATATAATTAAAATTGAGGTCAAATAATGTAAAAAATTAGATTAAAAAGTCAAAGTTGAACCGATTGACTTGGTGTCTTAGAGAGCCCCAACTCGTGCATGTGTAATATACCGGATCCACGTTTGAAATATTTTAATATTAATTTTGATTTTGGATAATTTAAATCTGACCAATATTAATTAAATATTATAAAATTTTAAAAAATATTTAAATCAATTAAGTTAGCGCGTGAAGTATACTCATATTATCACTCAAATATAGATTTGAATTATAAAATAAAAAAAGAAAAAATATATATAACAAAAAAGAAAGAGAAGGGTTTCACGCGGGTGAGCGGCACAGTGGAGGAAAAAGAAGGGGAGAGAGACAGAAGGAGAAAGCGTGCGGCGAATGAAGGTCGGCAACTGTGCGCAGCAGGAGGGAGGTTGCATCGGTGATGGCTGAGTAGTGCAGATGAGAGAGAGGGAAGCTTTGCAGTGGCGCACAGTGAGGAGGTGACACCGGGTTGGTTGACGGCGGCCGTGCAAGTTACTAGCGGCTCGCAGAAGACAGAAAAGC
>JAOVVI020011636.1:0-12566 GCA_028571085.2 Nepenthes alata | reverse complement strand
CAAACCCAGAGAAGATCAAGACCATTCTCGACGTGTGCCCTCCGCGGATGGTAAAGGAAGTACAGGAGCTCTCAGGATGACTGGTAGCTCTCTCGTGATTTCTGGCTAAGTTCGTAGAAAAATACTTGCCCTTCTTCAAGGCACTTCGAGGAATGAAGTCATTCGGATTCCGGTGGACTGAGAAGTGCGAGGAAGCTTTCAAAGAGCTGAAGGCATATCTCATCGGCCCACCTCTCCGGAGCTCGCCAAGCGCGGTCGAAGACCTATACCTCTACCTAGCTACGTCAGACATGACGCTCAGCTCCGTTTTGGTCAGAGAGTACGTGGGAGCATAGCGACCGGTGTATTCCGTAAGTCAGGTATTACGTAAGTCAGGTATTACATGGAGTCCACCAACTAGTCGATCCGAGGGAGAGGAAAGTTATCCTTTTGGCAAGCCTTATTCATGTCGGTGAAGTCTAAGCACATCCTCCATTTTTCATTTCTCTTCTTTACGAGAATAACGTTAGATATCCATTTTGGATACTGCACTTTCCTGATGAACCCGGCATCCAACAGTCTCTTAGCTCCCTCCCTTATAGCTATTAGCTTTTCGACGGAATAGTTCCTACGCTTTTGTTGCACGGGCTTGTGGCCGTGATCGAGACCCAACTTGTGGACCATTACTTCGGTTGGTATCCCGGGCATGTTAGTAGGAATCCATGCAAACACGTTGGAGTTCTTCCATAAGAAGGTAGACAGTCGATCACGGTCGACCTGAGAGAGGTAGTTGCCCACATGTACACACTTCTCTAGTTTGGCAGGATCCAGCAGAATCACTTCGGTCTCCTCTCCCGACATAGCCTGCAATAGTGCGGTCTCATCGTGGAGATCCAAGTCTTCATCCAGGCGATTCGACGCTGCTGGCACTACTTGGGACAAGTAGCACGTCCGTCACATCGCCTGGTCTCTGAGTGCTTCTCCCACGCCGTACGGGGTTGAGAACTTTATCTTCAGGTATGGAATCGAGGTAACCGCCCCAAAGGGCACGAGGAATGGTGTTCCCAAGATGGCATTGTAAACGGTCGGTAGATCTACAACGAGAAATGTTAGCTCTTGCGTCGTAATGAGCGGGTAAGTTCCCATCGTGGCTTCTAACTGAACCGCTCCCTGCACGAGAAAAGGTTCATTGTCTAGATTGTATAGAGGCCCATCGGCCGCTTTCATTTGGCTTCGCTTCAATCCAGGCTTAAAAAAGGCGACAGGATATAGCAAGTTCTGAGATATTCTATTATCAACAAAGATTCACTTCAATTAGTAGTCAATCATACCATCTGAAACGATGACGAATACAATAAGTGGGTCCGAATGGGGGAAGGTTACATATGTCATATCATCGCTACTAAAGCTAATGACATCACTCCTATCCCCTATTTTTGCTCTCTTGCTGCTGGAAGTCTGTTCGAGCCACGTCTGTCTGCTACTCTTAGCTGACGTGATTGAGATCATGCTGATCACGCTTGCGGCCATACGGTTCCTGGGTGGCTCGCTTGCCTGCCCTTCTGAGTTTACAGGGACCTGTTCCGAACCCTTCATGAACCGTTTGAGGTATCCGTGGTGGATCAGGTCTTCTATTTCCTACTGCAGGGTCCGAAAGTTCTCCATGGAATATCTGAGGCAACGGTAGTACTGGTAATACTTCATCTGGCCACCGCCGTTTGGGATTTTTGGCACTTTCGGCTAGTTGAAAAACTTCTCATCCTGGATCTGTATTAGGATGTTTGCGCGGGTATTGTTTAGAGGAGTCAGGGACATTGGTTCGTGCTCCTTCCCCGATCCCGGTGAAGGACGTGGCTGCTTGTGGCATTCCTGGCAGCGGCTATTGTCGTCGTTCCTCTTCTTGCTGACGCTGGGTCTGGGAATCTTTGGAGGGCGGTTCACACGCTTGGAACTCTATGTCTCGTTGGCTTCCTCCTCTGAGATATAGGCTCAAGTGATAGCTTCTGCTTCCCTAAAGGATTGTGGGCGCAGATGTGACAGGTGCGTGAAGAAGACCCAACTGCCAGCGTAGCAACGAAGGCATTGCGTTTCAACTCGTTAGAGAGCTGGAGGATCCTGCGTGCCTCGGTGATGAAGCGATTTTTGAATCTCTTCATACTTTCGTCTGTCCTCTGGAGGAAGCAGACCAGATGCCACGACTGCTTCTCCTCTCTGGGCTGGAGGCAAACTGGGTCAGGAAGTAGTCTGCAAGTTCGTCGAAGGAGCAGATAGAGTTAGGAGGGAGGCCATAGAACCAAAGAAGCGCATCCCCCTAAGGGCGACGGGGAAGCACTGGCACATCATGGCCTCACTTGCTCCCTAGAGGGACAGGTGAGTGCGTAAGTAATTGAGATGGTCCATCGGGTCCTTGCTCCCATCATACCCTTCCACCACGGGCATTTTGAACTTGTGAGGGAGTCGTTGAGTCTGGAGATCCATGGTTCGTAGGTCCTCTGAGGTCCGGATGAGCCTCTCCTTGTTCAGAAGATCCCAGAGAACCCTCACCTTTTCCGCCATTGGTGGGCCGGACTCGCTTCTCCTTGCGTTGATGAGGTTGCGTAGCTTTGTGCAACCTTGCCGGTGTTAGCAGATTCGTCGATGATGGCGACCGTCCTGGCGGGGCGGTCGTGCGCTGTCAGAATCTATGGCTGTTGTCCCCCTTTCGCCGTCGAAGTATCGGGGGTTGCGCTGCTCTGTGCTCTCCTCCCGCTTGTCCCCGCAATGGTGGCTTCTAGCCGCAGACTGGGTCCAGCTGCAGGAGGCTGCCTGGGCACCGGCATTGTCAAGCCGATCTGATCTTCCCCTGTGGGCTCCTGCATGACTCCTTTCTCGCCTGGAGGATGTTGCCTGGGATGCTGGGGGGCAGCCCCCATCCATGGTGTGCCCATTTGGTTGTAAAGGGCCTAGATCATCAGTTTGATGTCTCCCATATCTGCCGCTAGGCGGTGGAAGTCAGGCTCCGAACGAAAGTTTGCGTGGCTACCCACTGATGGGTTGTCGCCGCGGATAACTACTTCTCTTGCTGGGGCACTTGCTTGTGCCCTTGTGTTGACCATTAAGTTGTGAGGGTTTGAGTGTGAGAAGGAGATGCTAGGCTTCTTGTCTTCTTCCCACAGACGGTGTCAATGTTGCTTCCCGGGTCCTCAGTTGTCGTGCGGATTATGGAGCCTTTGGATTCCTCATCGTCCTGAGGTGATCTTGAGCTGGTCCGATCTCTGTCTCTGTAAACCTAGGACCTGCACAACACAACTAACAAAAAATCCAGGCAGAAGTTCTCCCACCGAAAATACTCCGATGCTCAAATCAGCAAACCTTCCGCAATAAACGGAGAGGGGGAGTGAATGATTAGAGGTGCACGGGAGTATGCTGTGAACGTGTAGAGAGTGCATGAATGCTGGAATGGGAGATTAGTAAGTAGGTAATGGGAGGCCTAGCTCCCGGAGTACACCGCAACGGGTGGCTGACTGTAATGGCCGTATTAGGCTGGAGAAAAGCCGTAGCTATGTTTATGAGAGCTTGCGCATACAAGAACATGTGTCTTGGTGCCAAGATCTTGTTTTCTCGATAGCAAGTTGATCGAGTTGATCGGAATAGGATGCGAGATCCTTTTTAGCCAAAGAATGATCCCCCTTTTTTCTCCCCCCTTTTCCTTTTTGAGCGAGGGGGGAATTTATGGTTCCTCGAGTTGGAGTCCTTAGCGCGAGAATCCTCTTTGCAGGGATTCGTTGACCGCTGATCGTTGATGGTAATCGCCAGTGTGTCCGTTGTCGCTTTGTGGTGGCAGGAAAACCACCGGACATCGCAAGTCATGCTTGGTCTATTTCTTGCGACGGAATTTGCTGGAGAACTGCAAGCAGTAGTGTGAGCCACAGCTGACGGTGCTGACTTTCTTCCCATTGGCTATGTACCTAGGCTGCCACGTAGGCCGTTCCTGGACATTGGGCTGGATCTACCGTGTGAACCGTTGTTCCGTGAATTGGGTTTAGAATTCTCTTGGGCCTTCCTATCGAATCCAACACCATCAATGTTATTTAAATTAATAAAAGGGGCACTAACTTCATGCGAGAAAGATATTTTAAAAATATTTGCATCCTAAAATAAAATAAAAAATCTATATAAGAAAGCATTTAATAGCCCGATGTAATTGAATCATCGTTTTTTTCTTAGGCTACATTCAAAGCAATCAATTCTTGTCCTTGTAGCGTGACTTTGTAGTCTTTTTGGCATCAAGTTTATGCCCTTTTTTATTAATTAAAATAATATATTTCAAAATTTTGAAAAATAATATTAAAATATTTTACAACTTTATTTCCTTAATTTTGTTCTCAATATTTATTTTGATATCACATTATCCTACACAAACAATGATATCAAAATTCATCCTATTTTTAGTGACCGGGGACGATCCACAAACAATATTTCTTAATTTTGTTCTTAATTTTGTTGTGGTAAGAGCTCTGGCATTGCAGGCGGGGAAGGACCGGAGCCTTTCCCTCCACGAAATCGGGTTGCAGCAGGAGTGGTCCACATGATCACCACCCGACCGGCCAAAAAACCGGCGGACAATAGGGAGCAGCAGGCTAGGAGCAAAAAGCAACGGATAGCGGACGATGTTATTAGTTTTAGTGACAGTGACTTAGCACATGTAGTTTCCCCCCACGCGATCCCTTATTGTATCAACACTTGTTTCAGACGGTAGCATCGACTACCAACAGAAACGAGTATTCATCGATAATAAAAGTTCACGCGATTTACTTTATCTCGATGCATTTTTTAAACTTAATTTAAAAAAGAGTCAATTATAACCTACCGAAGGCCCACTATATGGCCTTGACAACAAACCGGTACCCGTCAAAGGGACGATCCAGTTAGAAGCCACCATGGGCACATACCCGAAAGTGGCAAGTCGTACACTTACCGTCTTGGTAGCCGACCTGTCCTCCGTGTACAATACTATACTAGGCCGACCGTACCTAATAGCGTTCGAAGCGGTTACTTTGATACCGCACCTCAAAATAAAATTTTCAATGCCATACAGTGTCGGTGAAGTGTTGGGTAACCAGGTTACTGGGCAGACATATTGCATGTCCCAAATCGCTCCTAGCGGCAGCACCAAAATGGCAGGAGAACTCTACCATCGAGATGAAACAACCCTGCAACAAGCGCGATCTAGTGAGGCAACCGACCTGGTCCTACTGAATCAGGAGGATCCGGAGAAGTGTGCATAGATCGGCGGCTCACTCACTGGCACACTATGCGATGAGCCGATCACTTTCTTGCAGCAGAATACAAACATCATTGCGTGGACTCCAGCTAACATGCCTGGGATTCCGGCCGAAATAATGGTCCACAAGTTGGGTCTCGATCCCGACCGTAAACCCATCAGGCAGAAGGGAAAAAATCACTCGGTGGAAAAGTTAATTGCAATCCATGAGGAAGTAAGAAAATTACTGATGCCGATTTTATCAAAGAAGTCCGGTACTCCGACTGGTTCTCTAACGTCATCCTGGTAAAAAAAACAGCAAAAAATGGTGAATGTGCATCAATTTTACCGACATTAACAAAACTTGCCCGAAGGATATCTTTCCTATGCCCAGGATCGACCTGCTGGTCGACTCCACGTCCGGACATGAGCTATTGAGCTTCATGGACACATATTCAGGATACAACCAGATCCGGATGAGTCCAGAGGACGAGGAGCACATCTCGTTCATGACAGAAGTTCTTTAAGGCTCTAAGGGGAACAAAATCAAACGGTTTCCAATGGACGGAAGATTGCCAAACAGCCTTCGATGAGTTGAAGCAATACTTGGCTAGCCCGCCATTGCTAACGTCACCCAGGGGTGGGGAGGAGCTATACCTCTACCTTACGGTATCAGAAGTGTCCCTCAGCTCAGTCCTTGTAAGACAGGACTTCGACACTTAGCGGCCTGTCTACTATATGAGCAAAGCACTGACAAGCATAGAGACCCGCTACCTGCGCACAGAGAAGCTAGCGTTAGCTCTCGTATTCTCCTCCCAGAAGCTGAGGCCCTATTTTCAGGTGCACCGCGTGATCATTCTCACTGACTAACCTCTAAAAAGCATTCTCCAAAAACCTGACATTTCTGGGTGGCTAGTAAAGTGGGCTATCGAGTTGGGAGAGTTCGATATCAAATTTCGGCCCAAACCTGCCATAAAAGGACAAGCCCTGGCCGACTTCATCATCGAGACCATGATCCCAATTCTCGAAGAACAACCCACCGGGGATATAGAACGACATGTGGAGGTGCCGGAATCGGTGATCCATTTAGACGGATCGTCTACGGACTCAGGCAGTGGAGCCAAGGTAGTCCTCAAGACCCCTGACCGATTCGAGGTGAATTACTCCTTAGACTTGACCACCAGGCCACCAACAATATTGCCGAATACCGGGCCCTATTAGCCAGTTTAAGATTGGCTAAAGAGTGCTTAGCCAGGCGATTGGCTGTCTACAGCGACTCTGAGCTAATCGTCAACCAGGTTAACGGGAGCTTCGAGGCAAACCACCCATACTTGGCCAAATGCTTGACCAAGGTGAAGGAGGGGACTTAGAGTTTCGACAAGTTAACCCTAATCTACGTTCCCAGAATTGAAAACTGAAAGGCCGACCAACTGGCCAGAGCAGCAGTAGTCAAAAACCCAGAATAGTACTCAAGGAACGTGAGGAAGATTTTGAACACTCCCAGCATAGAGAAATAGGAAGCGACGCAGATCTCCGGGGTAAAAAATTGGATGACGCCGTACCTAAGGTATTTGGTGGATGAAACCTTACCAGAAGACACGGACCAGGCTGGGAGGATTAAGAAGACGGCCGGTTGGTACATAGTAGTCGATGGACTATTGTATCGCCGCAGTTATTCAACTACATACCTCCGGTGTCTAACCCCTGAGGAGGCTGGCTGTGCCTTGGGCGAAGTCCACCTTGGGATTTGTAGATCGCACATCAGTGGCAAGAACTTGGCATTCAAGATCATGCGGTAAGGCTACTATTAGTCTTCCATGAAAAAGGATGCGCTCGAGTTCAAAAAAAGGTGTGAGAACTGTCAGCTTCCTGGCAACCTTCACCACCAGCTGTCCTCCGAGTTAAAGTCCCTCCATGCACGTTGGCCATTCGCGTAATGGAGGCTCAACATTCTCGTCCCGTTTCCCTTAGCGATAGGGCAGATAAAGTTTATCATTACAGGTATCGAATACTTCACCAAATGGGTCGAGGTCATCCCACTGGCTAAGCTTACAGAGCACAACGCTCTTGAATTCGTCCACCAAAGCATCATTAGCAGATTTAGCATTCGAGAGGTCATAGTGACCGACAATGAAACCCAATTTTTTAAAAAATGCTTCATTAAGTATTGCACCAGCTTGGATATTAGGTTGGTCCACACTTCAGTGGTGTACCCTCAGGCGAATGGATAGGTGGAGGTCATAAACAGTACGCTACTCCACGAGCTTAAGACCAAGCTAGAAGACGCAGGGGGCTCCTGGGTAGACGAGCTCCCCTCCGTCCTTTGGTCATACCGGACAACTCCAAAGGAGCCAACTCACGAGACACCCTTCAGTCTCTCCTACGGGACGAAGCAATTATCCCGGTTGAAATCGGGCTTTCAAATCTCAAGGTCGAATCTTTCGACCTGTAATGTAACTTCCAAAAAATTCGGGAACATCTAGACTTGTTAGAGGAAGCCTGCAGCGCTGCCATGATATGAACGGAAACCTACTAACAGCGAATCGCCCGCTATTACAACAAAAGGGTAAAGGCGCGACAATTCGACGTTGGGGACTTGGTCTTGCGAGGCATCGATGCCACTCGCAAGATCGTCAATCGGAATAAGCTCTCTCCAAATTGGAAAAGGCCCTTCCTAGTCTCCGCCGTCCTGCAAAACGGAGAGTACAAATTCTAAAATAAAGACGGAAGGTTGGTCCCACGAACGTGGAACGCGACCCACCTCAAACGTTATTTTCAATAAGGGACCAAGTAGATAGTCCGTTCCGCTTGAACATAACTGCTTGTATTCTGTTTTCAATTAATAAAATACCGTCTTTGGCAAGTTGTGTATGTTGTAATTCTTTATATTGTGTGCATGTTTTCTTTCTTTATATGTATGCATATGTATCTCTCTTGTTGCAGGATTAGGCAACCTAGACTACCCTTAAGTCGGGCGAATTTTTACCAGCTCATTACTAAATTCTGGCCATTCAGGCAGCCTATGAGTAGTCGTGTTTAAACATTGGTCATCCACGTGGCCAATGAGAGGTCGTATTATGAACCTCGATCATCCGAATGGCCCATAGCTGGTCGAATCTAAACCCTGGTCATCCAGACGGCCCGTAGAGGTCGTACCTAAATCTTGGTCATCCAAGTGGCCCATTCGCGGTCAAAATCTTAGGGGGCTAGCGCAGCACACGCAGCACACGCAGCAACCTCCTTCACAAGGAGATAGCGTGATCAGTCAACAATGATCGACAGGAGCAAAACACTCTTCCAAAGCTGGCCGCCCAAGTTTACACTTGGGTAGCGCTGCCAAGCCTTACTCACAAGCAAGTACCAGGCAAGCTGAATATCAGTATCAGCCTTAAAACCACTCCAAGGACTCTAGTCCTTCGAAAAGCGCCACAGGAGCCTCAAACAAAGCGGACAGGTAACTCACAAGCAGTGCACGAAGTTGGCCGACCAATACAATGATAAGTAAGCTAAAAGCAACAATAACTGTAAAGGCACACAACGTCCAAAACAGTACTCATTTCATTACTTATAAAGGTGTACATTTACATCGCAAAACAAATGAAAGCAGAGGTTACAAAGAAACTAAAGAGGCGGTGGTGGCCTTTGACTATTCCGTGACTCCCCCATGTCACTCTCGCGACGTTGGGCAAACCGGTTCAATAAATTAATAAACTCGACCTGGAAATCGGGATCAATCAACCACACGACACGCCGGCTGATGTCGATCCCCTCCCATAGTTGTGACAGCATCTTGTCCGCAACCTCGTGGTGGCAAATGCAGAGATTCATGTTGTTCTCCAGGGTAGTCATCTACCCCACAAGCTGGCCGAGGCTCCTCTTAACTCGCTCATTCTCCTCCTTTAAGTGGGCATTCTCCTCCTTGAGGTGGTCGCTCTCCTCAACCAGGCCAGCCACCACAGCGTCCTTCAAATTGGCATTCTCCTCCCTTAAACTGGCAACCTCGGCCTCCAGGCCTACCAACACCGACTCCAAGACAGCTGCATCCTCCCAGTGCTCTGCCTTAAAAGCTTCCACCTTCGAGTTCAGCCAGGCAATCTCCATGTCCCTGTCAGAAATCACCTTGTCCCTCTGTCCGATCGCCTTTGCAATGGCGCCTACAACCTTGTCAGCCTGCTAATAAAAAAAAGGGGACATAGTTAAAGACAAGGTGAACAGCAAAGTTATACCTACCAAACTCTTCACGCTGGCTTGTCTGGTCTGGCATCCAGGTTTGGCCCCAGCGGCGGCAGACTAGAAATGGACCCCTCCTAGGCAAGAATAGCAGTAGCCTCTGCCGGGAGCTCCTCCGGTAGCTCCTCTGAAGGGACCTTCTTCCCCACTGGATCCTCAGGCACGGTAGGAGATTCCAAAATCATCTCCAGCTGATTAGCCTGTAGCTCCACAACTAGAGATCCAATGGATAGCTCCTGCGACTTAGCTCGCAACATGCTGGCCGGCACGAGCGTCTCAACGGACGGCTCGAGAACCATCTCCTTCAGCCCAGGGTGAGGATCTAATGCTAGCCCCACCGGCAGGCTGCGCCAAAATGACACTACTCGCCCTAGCGCTCAACATGACGTCATAGGCCTCCAAAGCAAGCTCCGCCTTGATCTCGGAGACAGCGCCAACCCCCGCAAGGCGCCCAACGGCCACATAATCTGGCCTGGAGGACGACGAAGATGGCGCCACCATAGCTGTCTTCTTTTGCCTCAGACTAAAGGGAGCTGTGTCGGGAGAACGAGGACCTATTAACTTCGCTTGAGTCCTCTTCTTCCCTACAGGGCCTCTGGCGGAGTAGCCGTGAACTTCTGGATGGGGGAAGGCGGCCCCCATCTTACTCTCCTGGTTTCCTTTCGAGAAATCAGATGATCCCTCTTGAACTCCTCCGGATTCTTCCTCACCAAGTCCAAATGATCGGCCAAGGAAGCAATCTCCTCCTTCTGCGGCGCCCCGGTAAAGCACTGGGGAACCTTGCCCCAGTCTTAAGACAAGGGCCACGGCTTCGCAACGCGCACGAAGAAGAAACAACCCTTCCAATTCTTCAAAGAATAGTAGATGGCGTGAGAAATCAGAAGATCCCAAGGAGTCAGAGAAATCCAGTCAATGCTCTGGTTAAACCGAAACATAACCCTAACAGCATCCACCGTCATCATACAGGAGTGATGGCACAAGAAGATGCAGAGGGAGCACAGGTATCACACGACATTGGTGTGAAGCCGTGTGATAGGCACTCGGAGGGCAGCAAGGATATCCAGCAACTCCTGGGGGACTGGAAGACAAATCTCACTCCTCAAATGGGCCTCGTAAATGGTCATGTAACCATCGGGCAGCAGGAACGCCCTGTCCTCCTTCCCAGGAATTTGGAAGGCAATCTCGTTGGAAATGTTGTCATTCACGTCACTCTCTCTCAGGACTGAAGCAATGTCGACGATGGAGGTCATGGGTGTGAAAAACGGGAGGAGTAGTAAAGGCACTAGGGTTTCACTTTTTCAGATTAAGGAATACGAAGAAACGAAGGAAAGTGAGGGAAATTCAAAGCGAAGCTAGTGAACAACTTAAAGGTAGTGTAAACACACTAAATCGCCTCGTAAACGTGCTCCATCATTGCTACCATGTGTCATTTTCCAAAAGGAAGCCATCGAATCAGATCCTCTGACGCATTAATTATCGGGATCTTGAATTTACCACGAGCAGGCGCGTGGCTGCCTTTTTGTCTGACAGGCCGGCTAATGATGGCGACCTTTCTAACTCTCACAAGTCCTCCATATTCAACTGAGACGATCAATAAACACCGGTCAATTTTTTTCCTTTGCCAAGTTCTCCGGAGCTTGACCTGGTTGGTCAATCTGGTCAACATCTCCTTCACCAAGGATTCTGATTTTTGACTAAGATGGTCAACAGATCTAGTCAACATCTCAAGAGCGCACAAGGCTCCGCCTAAGATGACCAACAACTCAGTCACCAGAACAGAAGACCTTAGTGGACGACAGTCAGACACGTCCCATTATGAATATGCTGGAGGTCAGAATTCAGACCACCAGTATGGGGAGCTAGTGATGGGTACACCCAAGTGGGCTGGCCCAATAAAGAAAATGGCCTGGGTCCACGAAGGCCCAAAGGAGCGCAGGAATGGTCAACGCCAGGCGTTGACCATATGCGAATCGAAACGGGGCGGCCAGTAGGCTTCCCATGAGACGGTCAACATTTCTGTTGACTGAAGCACAATAGCAGGTCGGGCAAAAGCGCAAGTCTCGCGTGGGCTAGGCCGAGTTGGGCCCACTCCTCCGTACACGACCAACAACGGTTCTCTTCCTTAATTACGTACCTTTTCAAGAGAGGATTCTTACTGTAACAGGCACCAGTAGATTCAGCGTACGTCCCATGAGGAAAGCGTCAGATTCTTTATTACTACCCACAGTAAACCCTAACGGTAATATGATGCAGAAGGAAGGCAATTAATTCTCAGAGCCATTACCCACTAGGAAAGGAAGCAATCCCAACAGGTTGCTAAAATCAAGCCTTCCTGCTAAGGAAGGACGCACAGCAAGGACGCAAGGATCACGCCTTCCTGCACAAGGAAGGTCGTTCAAACCCTCGCCTATAAAAAGCCCAAGGAGTCTTCACTCCATGACAAGTTCTTTCCCAGGCATACAAACACTCTTTTCAAAGCATACTAAGTTTATTGTGATAATCACATTCCCTACTTTTAGACTTTAGAAGTGCCCTTCTCACCAAACGCTGTCATAGCACTCCGACAGTCCTTCAAGCTTCCACGCTTACAAGACTCGCTCACCCACTCGTTCCTTGCGAACGCAGAGTTAGAAAAATAGTGCACTCTCTGAGGACGCCTCTCACGTCTAAAGTCAAGCACTCACCAAAAACCCTCTCTCTGTCTCTTATTACCTTCATTTCAATTGCCTTTCTTGAAAGTCGAAGACTGATTATTGACTTGAGCGTCGGAGTATTTTCGGTGGGATAATATTCCATCGACACCTGACCTATTATTTGTTGTTGTGGTGTGTAGAATCTAGACTCAGAGAACGGAACCGAATCCAGACAGTCAAATCGATCCGAATATGTTCAAAACTTGGATCTAATAACGCATCACACCTTAATTTAAGATATTATAGAATGATTTTATTTTATTTATTAGAATAATTATGTAATCATTAGTTTGTTGTTATGTCTACTAATATCATTTTTTCCGTTTTTGGAGGTTACGTTTTTATTTTTTTTATTTTTTATAGTTTTATTTTTATTATTTGTCGAGTTATTATTTGCCTGTTTTTTTTCTCTATTTAGTCTT
>JAOVVI020011635.1:0-12566 GCA_028571085.2 Nepenthes alata | reverse complement strand
AGTTTGTTTTTATAATATTATAGATGAAGGGCACAATGATTTTATAGTTTAAGGACCATGTTACTCAACACTTAATATTTACAGCTATCTATTGAATTGGTGTTAGAGGATACTTTTTAATTATTATTAGAATATAAAATTATTTTTAATAATGTATTATGAGAGTTTTTAATCCTCATTAGAGAGGATTCTCATAAAAATTTAGAAAAAAATTAATTCTGTAAATTTAATTCTATTATTACGGAATATATCCATAAAAAGGGTAAACAAAATTGTTGACCATAATAACGAACATTTAATTAAGTCGTTAATATATCATCGTGCGTTGTGGTTTAGTTTTAAATTTCTTGAAGGGTAACGGATTGTTGCCACCGTATCGAAACTTTCAATTAAAAGATCTCTAAATGATCACGTCCAAGGGGGCTAATAGGGTCAAACATTAATTTTTTTCGCCACTTGTGGATAATAAGTGTGACGTTCTACGTCCTCATTTATGTTTAATGAGACATTATACTTTCTATAACTCTATAATATATATAATCATTATACACAGGATTTATAAAATACCATATCAAGTGATTCCAATTACGTATGACTTGAATACGGCGTTAGATTCTTTAGAAATGTTACTAGGAATAAAAAATTATTACTATAAAAATTTACGAAAGTATAAATAATAATCATAACAATTAGCGAAAGCATAACTAAATGATCAACACCAATATTGTATATATTTATTTTATTTATTTATTATATGACAGAGTACATTTTTAACATCAAATTTATCTAGTATATTTTAATTCATCACTGTCTGATCCTAATTACTTTCTGGCTTCAATCCTGATCACCAGATACTAATTTGTACTTTCCATCTCGGGGTTAGAAAAATAACAAGTGAGCTAAATAATCAGTAAAATATATAATATATAAAGATATGCATATTTATACTGAAACTACGATATCATAAGGAGTACAAATCAAATACATAAAATGCAATGTGTTTCTCTTTGCTTTATCTTTATATTGATTCCTATTTTAATTTTCTTATCTTGAGGAATCAGAGTTAGTAGGCCATACTAGCTAAATGAACGGTCGATCAATATTTGAATTGTATTAATCCACACAATCAAAAGGCCAAAATCGCACAGCATAACGATACATCTTCCTTATTTATATTTCGAAGATTGGGTGGATTGTATTTAGTCCACACAAATTAAAAGCCTTATCTTTCTTATTTACATTCCGAAGATAGGATGGTATTACCTATTATCTCCCGGAAGACGGGGCCAAAATCGCAAAGCGATACTGAACTAAATTATCAGTTATCGATTTTTCACCATAATATATTAAGGTATGTCAGAATATATTATCCGTTGATCTATTCTTGGTCAAATTACTTCACTTCAAAACTTCTTATTGTTGGGGTTTGAACAACCCGAATTCGCATGATCTGGTGTAACAAAAACCCGAACCCCCGTCGTCGTCAGCCACCATTAGTATAAGCACAGGAAACACAAAGAAATGCTCAATATTTTTAATATAAAAATTTCTTCTAAAAAAATTACGTTACAAACTCTGAAAAATATTTCAATATGTAAAATGGTTAAACAAACCCAAAAATAGAGTATTTGCAACACACTCGAGAACAACTAAGAGAAACCACTCCAGAGTAAATAAGGAAACTCTCCTTCTTCTCACTCTTTGTTTTTCTTTCTTCTTCATTTCACTGGTGGTGCACTCATATTTCTCATTTTATAAGTATTTAGCTACACAAGCCCCTGCGATTGCTCGCCCATAGTAATTGCTCACCCCAGTGATGTTTTACACCCTCTGGTGTCATATACCCTTGGTATTTTCACACACTCACTACTAAAGCTCCTGGCGCCTTTATAAAGAAAAAGGTCTGGCCCAAATTCCTGAGCTTCCTGCAGACACATGTCCTACAAGGCCTTATCTTCCTTCTTTATATTCTAAGAATAAGATGGTACTACCTGTTGTCTCCTCGAAGACGAGGTCAAAATCTCAAAGTGATACTAAACTAAATTATCAAATAGCGATCTTTAACCATAATATATTAAGGTATGTCAGAATATATTATCCGCTGATCTATTCTTGGTCAAATTACTTACTTCACTTCAAAACTTCTTATTGTTGGGGTTCGAATAACCCGGATTTGCATGATCCGGTGCAACAAAAACTTGAACCCCCCGTCGTCGTCAGCCACCATTAGTGTAAGCACGGGAAACACAAAGAAATATATAATATTTTTAACGTAAAAATTTTCATCAATTACGAAAAAACTATGGGACAAATTTTGAAAAATATTCTACTATGTAAAATGGTTACAAAAATTCAAAAACAGAGTATTTACAATACACCCAAGGACAACTAAAGGAAACCTCTCTAGAGTAAATAAGGAAACTCTCCTTCTCACTATTTGTTTTTTCCTCTTCTTTCTTTCATTGATGGTGTACTCATCTCTCTCATTTTATAAATATTTAGCTATACATGCCTCAGCGATTGCTTGCCCATTGTGATTGCTCACCCCGGTGATATTTTACACCCTCTGGTGTCATGTACCCTTGGTTTTTACACACACTCGCTACTAAAGCTCCTGGCGCCTTTATAGTGAGAAAAGTTTGGCCCAAATTTTCGAGCTTCCTGCAGACGCATGCCCTACAAGGCGGCACATGCTCTGTATTGTGCTGACGCGTGCTCTACAACCCAACTGTCAGCTCTGAAAAAGTATGTTGACCAATCCTGGAAAGACATCTGTCTTCTACCGGCTGCCACTTTTTACAGTCTCCTAAGCCAATTACTGAGTTGGTTAACTTTTTATTGATCGGATTTCTTTTGCAACCGGTCAACATCCCATTGACCGGATCCTCCTCTTGGTTTGGCATTACTCTTGCAAAAGCATACTGGTACACCAAGCCGATAAATTGTAACCCATCATTCCACTCAGGATACTCCGGAATGCTCATTCCTACCACATGCATCAAGTCGGGTAAAATGCCCATTCCGACATTTTTCCCATTCTCGTACTTTGTTGTATGTCGGGTTAAATTGCCAAACCAGCCATCTATACCGGTAATTCCTCTCACAGGCAGTCGGTTTCCATCCCGGGCAACTAGTGCATACCGGTTGTTGAGTTCATTCCAGGCAAAATGCCCACTCCATCATTTTGCGTTCATTCCGCCAAAATGTATTTTGGACAAAATGCCGTTCTGGCCTTTTGCTGCAAATCGTCTAAAATGGGCATTTCGAGTAAAATGGCCAACCTTCCATTTTGCCCAATCCTGGCATTTTGTCTTCCTTGGCTGGTCAACACGTTGACCGGTCATTTGCCACTTTGATTAGTCAACACTTTGACCAGTACTTTGCACCAAAGGCCTTCGCACACCTTTCATCTTTGCCTCCTTAGCCGTCCGCGCACTATCAGCCATTCGTGTACCTGCCATTTGTCTTCTTCAGTCCGCAGAATCCGCTACGTCAGCGGAGTGCCTTCCTGGCCGGTCAACGGGTTGACGGCTATTTTGCCAACTGTAAAACCTGCGCTCCTTAGCCATCCGCACACCTCCATCCGGTCAACCTTCATTGACCGATCTTTTTCTTCCTGGCTGATCAACCCGTTGACCGATCATTTTTCACACAGGTCCTCAGGCCATATCCCTACGAAGTCCTCGGCCCCTTGCTCCAGCCAGTCCTCGGGCCTTCTGCTGCAGCACTTAACAAAAATCCTGTGCAATATGAGATGATATCTCCATTTGTTGAGCAATCACAAGGGAGTGACTAAAAATCCAACAAACTTTCCCTTATGATCTTGGGGAGAACCTTCTCCCTTTACCCGGTGACCGTCATCACCTGTCTTTCAGCAACCTTTCCTTAATTGGAGTCCCGGTGCTCAACTCTACCCTTGGCCCTGCTGGCTCTGCCATTGGTCCTGCTAGCTTCACCCTTGGCCCTACTGGCTCCGCACTTAGTCTTACTTAGCTCCACCCTTGGTCTTGCTCAGCTTCACCTTTGACTCTATTCAACTCTGCCATCAGCTCCGCTGGCGCCGCTGTGCTTTTTTAATTCCTTCTAGCTCTACACTAAATGATAAACTCTTCGAGGACAACACCATCAAATCCCGCTTTGACAGCCACAAATCATGGCGGCTACACTTTTGCGGCATTTTACTCGGTGGCTTTCCTTTATAATGCTTCACTCTGCTCCGGTAATAGGTCAACACCTTCGAAGGTAGTCATTTTTGGTCAGCACCTTTCGCAAGTAGTCCTTTTTCGGGCCTGGGCCGGTCTCAACTATCTCTTATACCACTTGTTGGTATCAGAAGAGACTTAACCGACTCTGATACCACTTGTTGGGGTTCAAATAATTAAGATCCGACATAGCAAAAACTTGAACATCCCCCGTCATCGTCAACCACCATTATTGTAAGCACATAAACTACAAAAAAATGCATAATATTTTTAACGTGAAAACCTCTTATCAATGAAGGAGAAAAATTACGGGATAAATTTTAAAAAATATTTCACAATATAAAATGGTTATATAACTCCAGATATGGAGTATCTGCAACACACTCGAGAATAATTAAGAGAAATCTCTCCAGAGTAAATAAGAAAACTCTCATTATTCACAAGGGTTTTCTATGTAAAAGATTAGGCATTCTCTTTCTTTTCTTCTTTCTCTCTTTATTGTGTGCTTAACCCTACTTGCTGCTCGGCCGGACACCGCTGACCTGTCCCTTTAAGTGGTATCAGAGACGGTTAAATTTCTTATGATACCAACACTTATGAAAAACCCTACACTTATCCATTTTAATTTTCTTTACTCTGAAAAAAATAACTGAACTTTTTCATAATTTTGTAGAGCTTCCATCAAAACTTTCATGAATAAGCTAAATATAGTAAACAATTATCCAAATATATCAAATCATCAAGTTGTGCATATGTAAAGAATGCATGCTGAAATTCATATTCCATCATTGATGTATTTTAATCTACTTGCTTGCCAAGTTATTTTTCGATTCAGCCAATTGGCTTATATCCTAACATTTTAGAGCTAACATATTATGTGAAATCAGTTTGGGGTCGGTTCAAGCCGATTCAGTATTTTACTCATAATTCAGAGAATTTTTCTAGTTTACATGAACCAGTTTAGCTTAATTTAGCGGCCCGGTACAATATTATTAGGGAGGTATTTCACAAATTTACAGGTTGACAGTTTAACCTTAGTACTTGATAATTTAGTCGGGTAAGTTGCTAGGTTCCGCACTCAAGGTGCTGAAACCAATTTGATTCATTTTAAGTGGTCGATTTAACACATATTTTAGGGAGTTTGAGGTGGCTGTTTTATTGATAAATAGTTTAGTCTTAGTACATTATATATTGGTTGAGTCAGCTGTCGGTTTAATCGAATTGGGTCTGATTTTAATTATGTATTATGACACTTTTTAATCGTCATTAGAGAATTGGTGAAGCCACCTGTAAAGATTCTCATAAAAATTAAGAAAAATTAATTCTACAAATTTCATTCTATTATTGCCGTAATATGTCCATATAAAGGCTAATCAAAATTATCAACCATATTAAGGCATATTTAATTAAGTCACTAATATATCACTTTGCATTGTAATATAGTTTTAAATTTCTTCTAATGTAGCGGATTGTTGCTGTCATATTAAAATTTTCAATCAAAGAATCTCTAAATGAGCATGTCTTAGGGGGCCAATAGGGTCAAACATTAATTTCTTTTGCCACTTGTGGATAAAAAATACAATTCTCAATTGTAATTAATCTATTGAATGTCAAAATATATATTTCATTAATTTCTTACATTATTTTAAAAAAATAATAACAAATAAATGGATATTTTATAACAAATAATAATTTTTTTTAACTTTGTGAAAAAAGTATAAATATCAAAACTTGTTTACCCTATAGAAAAAAGTGCCAAACTCAAATTAAATATTAAAATAGAGTATTTATCAAAAGATTTATATGAAATGTCACATATATGGTTAAATATATATTTTTTATGACTTTTTTTTCATAAATATTTTTGTATATTAATATACTCCTTTAAAATATTTGTTTGTTCTATGAAAAATAAACCAAAAATCTAAATCTCTGATAAAACCCAACAAAACCCAATAATTATCACAATTATTATGATAAAATTTTCATAGTTAAAAGTGTGAGAAAGGATAAATAATAAAATGACTCTAATGGGACTCAATTGACTTAATATACAATATTGTTAATAATAAAATGGCCTTAAGGATTGGGAGGGCTGAGCCACCGCTGAAGATGGGGGTATAAATTGTGTTAATATAATTTAATTAGTTATCATAATCTCAATTATTCTAATAATCCGGATGAAATTATCATTATTAAAAATATGAGAAATGGTAAATATTATCATTATTCAAATGTGGATTCACACCCAAACAAACCACCTCGATATGTTAAATTTTCGACACTAAATGAGTACTGTTTTTGAACTCTTTGTTTAAATTTTCAAGGAGATGCGATGATAATATAAATTGCAAGATAATAAACACAAATAAAGAGGTATAATATTTTACATGAAAAAACTCGTTAAAAATTATAAAAAAATTATAAGTATGAATAAATTTACTATTCTGCAACTTCTGATTATAAAAATACAAGTAATATAATGATACAGGATGTTGTAATCACATGCATGAGTAACGGAGAATATAAGAATAAATAAAAAGAAAATAATTAGTAAAATATTCTTATCGATGCTAAGAATAATATATCCAAGATTAACGAAGAATGAAGCACAAATCGGATCTCAAATTATTGAGTAAATTTTTCTCTTCTTTATTTTTCCTTTTTCTCTTATTTCTTTCTTTTTGTGGCATTCAAAAGATTCAAAATTTTATAAATATTACTCCTAAGAGAATACGGGGTTGCTTTTATAGTAGAATTAGTGCACACATGCTTTTTGCATTTATCAGTTGTGTCAATCTTTGGGCAATCCATACACGTGCCCTCCAAATGCTACTCCCACTGGGATTGGCTTCCTTTCGCTAATCGTCTAGCGAGTTTAATATCTTGATTGACACTTAGCAAATATTAGACTAACTTCAGTGGAATGTCGAGCGAACCTCTAATGAATCCTACCATCCAACCGACTATCAATTTACCCTTGGCTGACCCTTACTTGACGTCTTCATACAAGCGTACTATTAGATGATATGTTAATGGGTATGAGATTTATAAGAATGTGACTTAAAATCTAACAAAATAAAGCTACGAAGAAATTTCATTCTTTTTGGCAAGAATGACAATGGATTGGATAGGGTTAGTAAGCTAAATCTAAACCTAGTCCGGTATTTTAATAAATAACTCAAATTCGATCCACAATATTTCAAATTGGGTAAAAATTTGACATTGGGCTATACCTAACAATCCAAAACCATTATTTTCCTCTTAAAAAATATAAAAAATCCATC
This sequence comes from Nepenthes alata, assembly GCA_028571085.2. Lineage (NCBI taxonomy): Eukaryota > Viridiplantae > Streptophyta > Magnoliopsida > Caryophyllales > Nepenthaceae > Nepenthes > Nepenthes alata. The sequence continues at coordinate 5,077 of JAOVVI020011635.1, read as the reverse complement.
GTATGATCAAGTCAGCACAATTGAATTGCTAAATCCACGGCCCATTATTTATAATTTAGTTTATAACAAAATTATGAAAAATATTTTAAATTATTAATGAGTACTTAAATATCCATATCTAGATATAAAAGAATTGAAATCTCAATACTTTTTTTCAAAAAACCAACGAGCATGAATCACCATATACTTTGATCTACATTATATAAAACAAAATAATATGTAGCATTTTAAATTATATAAAAGATAAAATGATATTTATATATACTTTGAATCTTTTATCTTGATCAAAATCCACCATAATTTAGATGTTTGAGTTGATTTTGGGTTGGCACCCAAAACCTACAATTTTACTCAATATTACACTTTGTGATGAAATTTATCAATGGTATCAAACTTGGTGTTTTTATGATAAAAACAAAGTAGAAAACATATATAAGAAAAATGAAAACATATATACGTGGAATGATGGGAGGGATTCATCTGTATGTATATATAGAAATCTTGACTAGATTGTAATAAATGACAATTGATTTTTGGCTTTTGAAGTTTGTAAGGCATCTTTCCTCCCCCTCAGACTATCTGATCACTTTCCATGCATCCTTTATCTTCAGGAAGAGCTAGATGTATGTAAAGGCACATTCGTTCTAATAACTTCCTTCGCATCCGCAATTTAGGCAGGTGGTGAAGGAGGCTTGGCAAGTAGAAACTCAAGGAGTTCTAATGTTCCGTCTTACCACTAGATTAAAGCACACCAAAAGGCTCATCAAACAACTTAATTCCAAGATGGAGAATGTCCAGAGGAGGTTGTACGAACGCGTAAGGAGCTAGAGACCATCCAGCAAATTATGAGTGATTCTAGGAAGGAAAAGAAGTGCAAAACCGCTTACGCAAAAGCAATTGCCCGGGAGGTAGACTTTTTGCAGCAAAAAGCCAAACGTAATTGGTCAAAGGATAGTGACTAGTGCACCAAGTTTTTCTTTCGTACTGTTGCTAGCAACTGTAACCGTAATCGGATTCTTACTATGATTAAAGATAATGGATCTACCACTAAAGGGAAAAAAGAAGTTCAAGGTTTGATTTTGGAACACTTTCTCGTCTTCTGGGTTGGGGACGCACCCATGATCTGCTTATCAAGGACCGGCTGAGCCCCTTCATCCTTCGATCTGTCCCTATCTCTCTCAAGGTATCCCTGTGCAGCCCAATTGGTGATGAGGAAATTAAGGAAGCTATGTTTTCCATCAGTGATACAAAAGTCCTGGGTCCTAATGGGTTCTCTACTAAATTCTTCAAAGATGCATGGCATATAGTGGGGTCTTCCGTTATTGAAGCGGTGAGGGACTTCTTCATCCACGGTAGACTTATCAAGTAAATAAACGCCACATGTATTAGCCTTATTCCTAAGGTTAAATCTCCCGCTAAGGTTGGTGACTTCAGGCCAATTTCTTGTTACAATGTCATCAATAAAGTCATATCAAAGATCATTGCCGAACGCATCAAGCCCACTATTTCCTTCCTAGTAGATAGACGTCAAACGGTATTTGTGGCAGGAAGGAAGATCAGTGACAATATTTTACTTACCCAAGAGTTATTGCAAAAATACCACTCTAAGAAAGGTGCCCCAAGATGTGCTGTGAAGGTTGATCTTATAAAAGCTTATGACTTCGTTCAATGAGATTTTCTCCTTACCATGCTGAAATTGATGGGTTTCCCCCAACAGATGATTTCTTGGATCTATCAGTGTATTACGACTACATCCTTCTCCATTAACATTAATGGTGAATTCATGGGCTTCTTTAAGGGTGCAAGGGGCTAAGACAAAGAGACTCCCTATCATCATATCTTGTTGTACTCGTGATGAAAGTATTGAATGGGATTATAGAAATTAAAGCTCGGCGCAATTGTGGATTCCAATATCATTGAAAATGTGAAGGCTCCCGAACTGTGGTTTGATCCTTTTTTTCAACGTCGATACCAATTCTATCAGAGTTCTTTATGGTTGCCTTGAAGAATTTCAGATCCTGTTGGGATTAACAACGAATAAAGATAAAAGTGAAGTGTTTATCTGCTCTAGCAATAAAGTGTTAGTTCAGGAGACTCAAGGCATTATGGGATTTAAACTGGGTAAGCTTCCAGTGAGGTACTTAGGAGTTCCCCTCATCACTACGTGCCTCTTAATTAAGGACTGTAAACCTTTGATTGATAAGGTAGTGAATCGCGTGCATTCTTAGGCAAACGGATTACTGTCATTTGGAGGCAAATTACAGCTTATTCAATCTGTTTTCTCATCTCTTCACCTGTATTGGGCATCCGTCGTCATTTTTTTCAAAGTTATCTTGAAGACCATAGAAGGATATATCCGACGGTTCCTATGGCACAGTTCCATTGATGATAGTACAATCGCTAAAATAGCCTAGGAGGAGGTTTGCAAACCTAAGACAGAAGGAGGTCTCAGCATTCATAATCATCTAAGCTCCAACAAAGCTCTCATCTCTCATCTTTTCTGGATGATTATTATGAAAGATCCCACCTCTGTTTGGGATACCTAGAGACATCACAACAGAATTAGAGATATGTGTATATGGACCATCCAAATGCCTTCAAATGTGACTTGGAGTTGGAGGAAAATAATGAAATTGCATCCTGAAATCCGCCCATATATTCACTACTGTATTGGAGATGATGTTAACACTTTCTTGTGGCTCGATAATTGGCACCCAAAGCACCCACTAACTGATAATTTCTCTACTAGGTTGATGACCGTGATAGGTCTGCCAAGGGATGCGAAGGTATCCTCTATCATCAAACACCGGACCCTAATAGGAAAGATGCAGTCAAATGGAGTGAAGAACCTAGTGGTATGTTTTTGACTCGCTCTACATATCGTATTTTCTAAGGATCCACAGGCAAATTGGTATGTGCGCCTCTCGCGTGGGGTCCACATCACATTTCTGCACACGCCTCTACACTCTGGATTGCCATCTGAAGGAAACTCAGCACTTTGGACAGGATTGGTAGCTTCATTAATCAAACCAATATTTGTGTTCTTTGCAAAAATACTGAGAAAAGTCATAATCATCTTTTTTTCGATTGTCATTTTTCATGTGAAGTCTCAAAAAAGATGAGTAATCGAGTTGGGCTACATTGACCATACAGGGACTGGAGATAGAACATTGATTGGGCTGCCCCCATATGAAAAGGCAAGAATGCCAAAGCGCTCTCTTGTAGACTCGTTCTAGCAGCCATGGTTTACTTCATCCGGAGGGAATGCAATCAAAGAGTTTTTGATGGTGCAAGTGTTTGGGATACTATCCTAATTACTAATCTCATCACCAACTCAGTTCAGCGGAAACTGGAGCTTAGTATTAGTGGTCATAATAGTTGTACTCGATACATTATTTTTCGTTGGAATTTAACAATGTCTGAGGGTGGGTTAACTGGATGGAGGCAATGTCGCTAGGGGCTGAGGACTTTGTTTGATCACAGATAATGGAAGTCGGTACTCCTTGCTAAAAGCTGAGGTCATTGAACTGAATGTGGTGATAAAGGCCGAGGTTTCCATATAGGACTGGGGAATCGCATCTGAAAAAAGGGGGTGTTGTCTTTAGTCTGAGGGCGTTACTTTTGTTCGAGGGCATTGTATGAATTTGACCGAGGTAGTCGCTGATATCAATCGTGGATAGGAACTTACGTACGAAGGTAAGCATTTGGCTGAGGATGGAGTCCTAATGCTGAGGGCCATATGGCCTAGGGCGCTACCGATAAGGTCGTGGATGAGTTTTTTGTCTATAGTAACTTTCATTTGAGAATCACATGTAATATCTCAGTTCCTATTTAGATTATTTTAATATTTATTATAATTTTAAAAATTTTATACGTTGTGAAAATAAATTAAAATATTATAAAAATTTTGAGGAACGATCGGGATTTTAAAGTGGCGCATGGAGTATGCCCAAGCTATTATTTGAATATTGAATTGGATTTGAGAATAAAGAAAAAGTATAATAATAATAATAATAATAATAATAAGCGAAACCATGGCTGGAACCCACGGTTGTTTTCTGGAGAGGGGAAGAAGGGATTTGATTAAAAGGGGAGAGAGGGTGTCTGGCGTGGCAGGACGTAGGAGGAAAAGAAAAGAAAAGAAGAAAAGAGAGAGAGGAGAAAAGAAAGAGAGAGGAGGGTTTTAGCGCAGCGAGGAGAAGAAGGAAGGAGAAGAAGAGGGAAGGAGAAGGAAGAGAGAAGGTTATGCGGCGTAGGTGGAGGTTGCAACGCTAGGGGAAGCCGCGGCGGCAGTACTCGGCTGCTAGACGAGCTCGCCCAGGAGAGAGAAGGGCAGCGGCGCGGGTTTCCTGTAGACTAGGGAGCAGATCGGCGCGGTGGTGGTGCGCGTGGTTGTGGAGAGAGAGGGTTGGAGCGGTGGCCGTGTACACGGCAAGGAGAGAGAGAGCTCTCTCGGGAAGGAGCGGCATCCGTGAGAGGAGGCAGAGGCGGCGGTGGCTCGCGGGTGAAGCGGTAGCGGCTCACGAGCGAGGCGGCATAGCACGGAGGAGAGAGAGAGGAATCTGGTAGAGAGAGAAAGGCTCGGTAAGAGAGAGAAACGTGCCATTCGGGTATTTCGGAGGAGGAAAAAGGTTAAGTCAAGTATCCGTAAGCCAATTCTTAGTCTAATTTCGTGTTCGATAATATTTGTGTATGCTTCAGAGATTTTATTTACGTATATGTAATTTTTATATGTACCATCTGTTTATCGTTTACATATATATAAGTTTTACTGGTTGTTTGGTGGGCTTTTCACGGGTATTTATAATTTTAGAGGGGTTTTCGGATATCGGAACAGTATATATATATTTGTGTATCCGTATATTGTGGAACCATTAACCAAACCTTATATTAATCATGCATGCTATCGGGGGCGGGGTCACTACGGGACCATGGCGGTCCAAGACCCGAGGGGTCGTTTATGTGATCCGAGGAATGAGATATTGGTACCGCTCTCGACGGGGAGACTTAGTTCCGACGGGGACGTATATGATATGGCCACTTCCGCCGGAAGGAAGGTTGAGACGTTTAATAGTTG
>JAOVVI020011634.1:0-12566 GCA_028571085.2 Nepenthes alata | reverse complement strand
CCCTCTGTCCGAGTGTCTTGTTCTCTCGGTCATTGCGCTCAGGTGCATTCTGTCCGAACGCCCGTTTGCCCCCCCAACAAAAATGACCACCCTATTTTTGCCGGGAGCCACCAGGGATTTGTCAAATTGCCATGCCTAGCATTTGTCGTGTGTCTTTACAGTTAATTGATGTCATACTCTTTAGTGTTGAATATATGATGTCGGGAAGGCATGGGCAAGTCTTCTTTTTGATTTCACATCGGAAGTTTACAAAGAATAAAGGGCATTTTTATGGTTATGACATCTGAGCTCAAGTGTCATGGTAATCAATCCGAATCCCCACGGGAGAATTCCATATTGGTTTCTCTTGTCAAACCTTGCTTTTTATACCAAACAAAACTTGAATGTGATATATGTAATCTGTTTTTCATCCTGCAGGGTATGTCCCATTATTTAGTTTGAAGTATATTGTCCATCATTTACAGAAGACATTTATCTTATCATTCCTCATAGTACACACCTTCATAAATATTTTCCTTCTTCAATGGATGCAGGTTGATGATAGTAATTATGGAAGGGAGCATGTTGTCCCCAGCATTGTACAGTTTGGCTTTCTCTTACTGGAGTCAGTAAAAGAAGATGATTCTAAAAGATCAGACAATCCTGACGATCTTATGGGCATTGAGGGGCTTGGCATTGAGATGCTGAAGATCTTATTTGAGGCTCATGATATGTCAAGAACTGAGGTTTGCTTATGCGCATTGCCCACTTTCATTGTTGATTCGTTGAAAGACTGCCAAAATCTGTTTCTACGAGTTTTTTTTTTCTGTTATTTCTGTGTGATTATTTAGTCAGAAATCAATCAAAATCATTGATTGTAATAGTGAAATAATAAAGGAAAAGGGATGTGTAGGGGTTAAAAAAAAAAGAGCTTTCACGCTACAAAGGTAATTATGGATCTAAAAACGTAGGCACGAGGTAAGTTTTCCTTAATGTAGGTTTTAATTGGTAAAAGCATGTTTGTTTGTTCTTTCCCATGCAAGTATTTTTATCTTAGAGCTGACAAAGCAGTAGTTCATAATTCTTTTGTCACTACCTTGTTTCCTTTTTCTAATCGGTGACTCAGTCTTAGTGTTATGTAGTGCTTTCATTGCTTCCTTATCGTGCTATGATTCCTACTGCATACACTTTTTAAAGTGTGCAAAAGTTGCTTATTTTTTAAGATAAAGAGGCATTTAATTTTGATTTGGATATCCAAGCATCAGTGTGTCTTATGACAACCTGCAATTTTTTTGATGAATGATCGGTATAATTAGTTGATTCTACATGTGGTGCAGATAATTGAGCAGTGCAAGTTTCACATCCTTTCTTCGAGACCTGAACATAGCAAAACAATAGTGAGGTAAATATAGTGCACTAAGTCAAGCATTTTTCTGATTCAGCCCATGGTTACTGGATTGCCAGACTCCCAATACGTTTCACGTGTAACAGTTTCCAAAACTTAATGACAACCCTTTATGAAAGGATATTTATTGATGTGCTTTGAATAAATGTACGTGATGCACATAGAAGAGATGGGGATATACTGCACCCTGTGCGTGGGTTCCATTACTTAATACCTTCTTTATATTCTTTGTGCATATAGTTCTCTATGCATTTAGCATAACTATTTAGGAAAATTCAACGTTTTTGTGTATTGCAATCCATGTACTAGGGCATCCATTCTCTACCCTAATGTTCGACAAATATGATTACTATGATTCTGCCCAATAGCTGATATAACTGTAGTTTTTTGTGCAGATTGCTCGGTATTGTGGTTTCAAGTTATCCGCATGCAATGTTGGAGCATGTTTCACGTCTGAAAGAACTTTTGGATTATTTCACCTTTCTGGATAGCAACGTTGCTACCTATCTTATCACTGCTCTTTTACCTTTTACTAAATTCAGCCGTGATCTACAGGTATCCATTCGTTTCATATATGTTCTTTTGATATGAAAATCCAGAGCACTATAAGACGACATAATATCTTTTATGTAACTCCATTAGGATGGTTTCCACCGTGTAACCAGAAGAGCAGACTGATGTGTCTCATATTATGTGAACAAGGATTGCTGATCACAGATAAGGAAATAATCATGGAAAATGTGGCAGTTTGTGAATTACTGATACGGATATTTCAAATTTTGTTATTCTGAAGATCACATAGGCTTTTTTGTCTTATCTTCACTGTGTATTTTCTTTTTTTTTGTATCTGGTGGATGATATTATTACTTGCTGAAAAATGAAAAAAGCAATTGTTTCTTGTTAACATTTTCCCATAAAGTCTGGCAGTGGCAAACAGCCGGAGCTCAGGTATGCCCTTTTGAATCAATGTTGCAGGATTACATCATTTTGGTTGTCCGCAAGGCTATGTTTAGTCGAGAAGATGCTGTCCGCGTGGCTGCAATTAATGCTGTTATTGACGTTATTTTAGCAGATAAGCAATCTAAAAAAGTTGGTCCATTTTCTTTTCAAGATTCATCAAGTCAAGCCAGTTGCAGCCAGCCATGTGAGATAATGTGTGGTGGCAATAACAATAATCTCTTTCTAGAATTGAGTGGTTTGCTGCAGAGATGTCTCTATCAGCAGGTCTAACATTCAGTTAACCTTTTATTCTATATGATTTGCTTTCTATCATTTTGGAATCACATGTAATGCTAGTTTGTCTGTATGGTTTTATGACTTCAGGCAAAAGTCAAAGAAATTTTGTACCATGGACTTGTGAAGATTGTCTTGGTTGACCCATTAACATCAGCACCCATCTTCGACTTTTTGTTGCCTCACTTCCTTCGATTTTTCCGAGAAGTAGGGCCTCTCATTTGCTCCGGAATTCATAATGGCATGCGTCTGAAAAATTCAGCTTTGTCTAATCATGTATCAGTTTGTCATGCCAATTCCTACAATAAGAAAGGCATATTAATACTTACTCTAATGTGTTCTGTCATGATCACTGACTTGTTGGACATGCTTCTCCAGGATGCAGATTTTGGACTTAACATAGGCTCTTGTGTCAAGTTGGTGAGTGGAAAAATTTGCATAGACGAACCTTTTGATTGGCTTTTGTCTTGTATCTCTTGGGTTCTCCTCCTACAGCCACATGGTAAAAGTGGCATTCCAGATTCATTGCCATGCTTTGGTTTCTCCCTCTCACAAGAGAATGAGGTATTTTTACTTTTTTTAAATTACTCATTCAGCCCGTATAAGCTATTTTGGAACTACATGCCACAAAAATTAACTAATGCTTATTGATCTAAATTTATCCTAGGCAGGAATAATCCATTCTGGTGAAACATTTTCAAGTTCGTTGCAGAAGATCCGAAATTTTTTGAGAAGTGCAAAGATGGAAGGTTTGTGAAGCTTTTGCGTTTCCTGACTTATAATTTATCCTTCTTCCTGCCTTCTTGAGGTTGAGTAAACAAATCACCATTCTTTGGCTCGAACATGAAAAGAACTGCTTACATATCGTCCCACTATAGTGTGTGCTCATATGCTCGGACGTGCACGACAGGACTAGAAATTTCCAGCCACATTCGTTTGCGGATTATGTTTCTGATAAAATTAGTGGTACATAACGATTAATGAAATGATGGCTTCCTCATATTCGTTTAGTAGTTTGTAGTTGAGGGACTTGTTTTTTATTTTAATTTAAGAACTTTTTTTAATGATAGTTTCAACTTTAGAAGTCTTATCTTTTGTAGCGAATTTTTTTTTTGTTTATTCATTTCTACATCAGGTTCAATTCTATCCTGCATTCTTTTGCGTTACATGAATATTGTTGTTACTAAACAACAAATTTACCTGTCAGACCAGGCATTCTTGGTGAAGTGCATGATACAGGCTCTGTATCTTTTGTAAAAGAAAAGAAGCAGTGTTGTGCATTCATTTTGTCAGGGATAATTGAGGTTGTTTTAAACAACATTGCTACCGAGTTGGAGAAATCAACTGATGGAAGAAGTGGGGATTTGGAAAATGAGATTATCGACTTTGTTATTCTTTATGACTCATTGCAAAAGGATATATGTACATCGGGGCAAGGAAATGGGATCAGAAGGGGAAGCTCAAAAATTACTGCTTCGGATGCAAATTTGCATGATACTGGTTCTGGCCATGCAAAAGTGAATCAAGATTGCCGGCCTTTCATGGGAACTTCTAGCATTTATCGGCTGTTGCTGATGGCGCTCAAGCTAGACAATATTCAGCAGAGCAATGATGCCACAGCTTCCCGGAATCACAGCCAGGGCTCCCAACGCAAAGTGTTGGTGAGCACTACAAAGTTGATATCTTTTGCATTGAATGCTTCTCTTCGGCAAATAAAATCGTCACCTCTCACTGGGAAAAGTGATCCAACAAGGACCTTGATCTATGGGGAGATTATGATTTTGGGGCCTCCATTATTGAAATTGGTTTGGTTGCTGCGGTCAGGGCCAAGTTTTGAAGCAGATCAAAAGAAGAAAGAATCCAAGGGAAGAAAGGACTCTGAAGACAGAAAAGATTGTATCCACTTAGCATTAATTTGCTTAAGGGAACTGTTAAAGAGAAGCTTGCAGAGCCCAATGGAAACTTGTTTAATAGACGATTTATTATCGATCTCTGCATTTGAGCATGCTCCCAAAAATATAGACTCGGGGGATGATGAATGCCAACCAGCATTTGATAATGAAGATCAGGATTCACAACGCAAGATGCTCTTCTTACAGAAAGTTATAAAACCTTTGCTATCTGAGCTTCTCTCAGTTTCATTCTTTTGTGAGGTCCAGGTAAATGTATTATAATGATCATGCCATATTTCAATTTAACTAGAAGAAAAGTGCAAAAAGACAGCTTGAGGTTTCAATTCGGTGTTGGGATCTAAGAAGCAACAACACTCTCTCGGGGCTAAAGTATTTATATCCAACTTGTGTTAAATTTTTTACATGACTCTTATGGGTTAAGACATAACTGGTACATATTAAATAATATAATTTTTTTTAAATTAGTATTTGTAATATAAATTAGAGAAAATTTTGGCCGTTTTGGTAGATGTTATAGCACAACTCATTTATATTAGCTCATAATTTATCTAGCACTATAGGTGAACTTTATGTTGGACGAAAAAATAAGAAAATATATATTTTTAATGCTAATTTAATAAATTAGTGTTCATTAATTATATTCTTACATCGATAAAGAAATTATAAATTTAGTTAACGTGTTTCCTATGTGTAATATTATCTTTTTTAGAAAAATAACCTGTTAGGTGTTAGTGACTTATCATGTCCCTATTCTATTGTTGGTGTCCATGATTCTTAAGTTGGGATAGATGAATCCTTATCTCTTTCATGCTAAATAGTGTTTGCGCCATGGATTGAAATATCGACATCGGTATCAATTACAGTCATATCAGTATTTGACATATTATATAATATATATTATTATCATAATTATCAAAATAATTTTTTTAATTATTATAAATTGATAGGATTATATCGACTAATATATCGTGTTATATTATTGATATAACAACATATTATAATGTTGTTTTGGTATCGAAAAGTATTTGTATTGCGAAGGTCCAAAATCGATATATATCAACCGATATTTTAAAATATTTAGATCATTGACCGATATCTGTAGTACGTCTGAAGTATATACCTGATCTATATGTGCTTTGTTTAACTATTGACATGTGGCTGAATTTAGTCTTTCATGAAAGTCAAATAACATTTTGTTTTGCAGATTCTTTGCGACATAGTGTTGGTGGTTGGGGACAAGCTTCCCAAGGAATGCAGAAGCTTTCTAGCGGAATGGGTCGTTTCTATGTGCAAAAACAGCTGTATAAAGGATCCTAAGGTTGCAAAATGCTTGGCCATGCTTGCTTTGTGTCTTAAGCCACCCCCAGATGATTTACTCCTGGCTGAAGCCATGGCATTGGAGATGCTTAATTTAACAAGATCAGAGCAGCTCAAGCCATTGAAGATCTCCGAGGAATACCCCATTATAAACCAATGGACAGCTGCTGCAGCAGCATCTCCTATTCTACAGCTAGTTGAATCTGTCATTGGGGACATGCAGTGGGCCACTGTTAAGCTGAAGACTTCCTCTGCCATCACAAAAGGCAGGTCTTCTCTGGTTCAGAACGGAGAGATGGCTCTTTTATCGGCACTGGAGGAAGCTGTATACTCGAGGGCAGAAGCTGTCGTGAAAGTTCTCTCCCCCTTTATGGGAATGAGCTTAAAGGGTAAGGTTGCACTGACACATCTATTGGGCTAGCGAGTAGGCACTGACGGTTAGCCGATATTTTATGACTAGTGTCTTGAATATTTTGTTATATTTCTTTTTGGTTTCAACAAGCTTTGACAGATTGAGTTATTTTATAAACTTTAAGAAAAAATAGAGTTAATATAAACTAAAGAAATTAGAACCATTTCATAACTAAGATAAGTCCTTATGTGTTTCTCAAACAACAATTCGGTCCAGACCTACAACCTATATATTCAAGTGTAATCTAGAGCCTTTAACCAATTTCTTAGGCATTATAAATAAAAAGGTAAAAGAGACACCCGGAGGATCCTTTCGGAGGCACCAGGAGGATCCTTTAGGAGGCCTTTTCAAGGTTTAAGTCAATAAAATATTCAAAATAATATAAAATATTACTACAATTAGATTATAAAAAGAGGACATTTATTGAACCCGGTTGGTTGAGCTTGGAGGTTGAGACTTATATAGCTATGTAGTATTGGGCTTCGTTACTCTTTTGTAGGTAGTTCAATAAACGGATATGTCATTGGATCATATAGGTGTCGTGCAATGTTTGGAGTGCTACAAATTGGCTGTAGCAATGATTGACAAGACTATTTGTTGGAGTGGCAAATCCCGAAGTGTCCATTTGCCAAAGAACGTAAATATCGGAGGTGACCATTTGTTGGAGTGGCAAATCTCGGAGTGGAAATCTGGAGTGAATTTTCGGAGTGGCAAATTTCGGAGTGAAATTTGCCAGAGTGGTAAATTTGGAGTGGATTTCTGGAGTGACAAATTTTATAGTGAATTTGTCGGAGAGGATTTCTCCGGAGTGCAAATGCTGGAGAGGATTTTCGGAGGACAAATGCTGGAGTAGAAATCTAGCGAGGATTTCCAGAGTAATTTTTTTCGAAGTGATGCCTAGGCTAGTGAAAGGCAATTCCAGAGTGGCGCTGGGAGCCGGAGTAGATGATGCTCTGTGATGGCGGGAAGCTAATGTTGTGCAGTTGTGTAGATAACGGTTGAGGTCACTGAGTGCAGCAAGGACCGAGGTGTAGATAACGACTAAGGTCGCTGAGTAAGGACCAAGGACATTGTAGAAAGCTAGCAGCTGACGTTGCGGACAGTTGACTTTTTAGGGTTGGTAGGCTTTATAGAGCATGTAGCTGACCTGCAGGACATGCACCATCTGAGCAGAACAGGTTGACTTACAGAGTATGTGTGTCTGGGAAAGCGTGAGAACTGGTAAGATTGCAGGAAAAAAAGACAGGATTAGTGTAACAAATTATTTGTAAGAATCAAGCCAGGTGAGTAGATAGATTTGGAGCCAAAGTTTTTATAAGGGCGCACTAGGTGCTTCAGGCAGATAGACAAGACAAGCAACAATATGAGGGCTGCAAAGAAAAAGGCGAGTAGCCGCGAGAGCGGTAGACGGAAGTAGCAGCGGTAATAGTTGCTGTGGAACGTGGAACGGAACGAAGTAGGGAGAGTGGAACGGAACGGAGCAGGGAGAGTGGAACGGAACGGAGCAGGGAGTGTGGAAGGGAGTTCTCATCATTCACCGTTTACCGCCACACTTGTAAAATCAGTGAATATAATGCACTGTTAGTGAGAGAAATGAGAGAAGAAAAACAGAGAGATAAGAGGACAGGATAGTTTCTTGACTTTGGAGTTGTTTTTCTTATTTTGTCTCGAGTGTGTAGCAGATATTCTATCTCGAGATTTTTGTAATTGATTTTTCATAGTGGAAACCTTATTCGGAGTTTGTCCTGTAGTTTTTTCCTTCGGCTTATGAAGAGTGTTTCACGTTAAAAATATTGTGTATTTTTTATTCTTTGTACCTATTAAATTGGTAATTATCAACTGACGGGGAATTTAGATTTTTTACTGCGTCGGATTTAGACTGTATGTGAATTCGGATGTCAAACCCTAACATGTAGTCCATGAGTTAGAGAGACCAAAGGGTCTTATTTGGAGGCTTGAGTCTGTGGCCTCTATCACTGTGGATTTACCTAGACCTTGGACATAGGATCGGCATGGCATTAGGTGGGTTGACCGAGAGTTCTCTGTGGAAGCCCAATGACCGATTAGTGCTCTGTCCTCATTGGTGGTGTCACTTGGGTGGCTTGCTTAGTAGAAATCCCTATGAGGCCGATACTGCCAATAAGTTATGGAGGCTAGGATAGAGCAGAGTGGACCTTGAGAGGATAGAAAATCCTTCCTATTTTGCTTGCGGGGTCCTTCGCGGGAACACTCTTTCTCTCTCCTACTCTTGGACTGTGCTGGTGCCACCCTATCCTTCTCTCTCCCCATGGAGCTATGGCCCTTTGACAAGCTCTAGCTGAGCTAGACTTGACCTCTCTTCAGGCTTTGCTTAGTGCAAGGCAGGGGACCCGGCACCGGGGGCTAGTGTCGTGGTGTCTCTCTCTCTCTTGATCTCTCGACAGGTTGTTGTTCTATCCATTCCGTTCTTTCTTTCTTCTGCCAAGGTTCTTTCTACTAGTTTTAGTTTTAGCCGTGCCAAGCTTGGCCCCTCAGTTAAAGTGCTTCATCCTTCTATGTTAGGTTTTGTTTATTTTTTTATAGGTAGCTCAACAAACGAAAAGTTATTAAAGGATCAGAGTATTCGTGCGCAAAGAGTGGCCAACAGGAAGCTGGTCAACCGAGTAGCAAGAGGCTGGTCGGATGGAAGTAGAAGCCGGTTAGAGAGGCTGGCCGGCTGAAAGGAGACTGGTCAGGAGTAGCTAGGCTAGTGTGGCCAAACTGGTATGAGGCCGGCCTGAGAGACCGACCGAAGGCGCTGATGCGAAGAGACAACTAGGCAATGTTAGTTCGGAGGGGACGACCTGGCGGAGCTAGTAGGCGACTTTGCAGAGTAAGCATCAGACTTTATAGAGCAGGTATCCGACTTTGTAGAGTAGGCACCAGACTTTACAAAGCCGGTAGTCGATTTGTAGAGCATGCGCCGTCTGTGGGAAAGCATTGGAATTGGTGAAAGCGTAAAAAATGACAAAGTTGACGTGAGCAGGTGGGTTATTGGTTAAGCGTCATTATAAAGCGTACCATACGCTTCAGAATTGTGTGTAGAACGGAGCAGAAACGAAATGTGGAAGAGAGCCTTCACCGTTCACCATTCCTCATTTATCGTCACATTTATAAAATTAAAGAGTAGAGAGCACCATTAGTGAGAGAAATAAGAGAAAAAAAATGAGAGAATAAGAGTTTTCTTACTCTGAAAATTATTTTTTTCAGTATGCCGGGTCATGTATATCTGAATTGAACACCATTCTTTATGCAGAGGGGGCTGAAAAACCTTAACAGTGAAGCAGCAGAGGAGTTTTGATAGTGAAGTAGCTTCCTGCTACTGGGTAGACAACGTTGCCGTAGCCTCCTGATTAGTCCACCTGCACGGGAACCTGTGATTGGCTGGACAATCTATGTGGTGGCTCCTGACTGGTCCTTTGCCCGGAGCGCCTTCATTGGCAGAGTGGCCATGTAGCACCTCCCAATCGGCCCGATAATTTTGGGCCTGTGGGCCCACCCTTTGACTCCATCTTATTGGGCTAAGTTTCAGGGCTCACATTTTTTGGTCTGTTCACCCATCATGGTCCTCAGTTTTAACCCATCTGAGGTCCTTTTTTCCTCATCTAGATCTGGCCCACATTACTCGAACCCATCATGTTCATTGTATTTTTTTTTTAAATTATGTGTGATATACTATATTATAACTTATTTATATTGACTCACTTGTATACTGGCTCTTTCTGTTTATTCCTAATGAAGTAGTATTAACAATTAATTAGATTTGTATATTTATAAATAAATTATAAATTTTAATTAACGTGTCTATAACATATTATATTATGCTGTTATTTTTTAAAAAAAATTATTTTGGCATGTCGGTGATGTATCATGTCAGTTTCAATGTTAATATCCATGCTTTAGTCTTAGAATGTAATGACAATATATACTACTAAAATTTAGGCTTATAATTCTCTTGCATGCTTTGGTGTTGTGTCAATCTGCAGCTCCTCAAGCAGAGCAGGTACTCAGATTAGCTGAAAGATTTTACAAGCAATTAGCTCTAATGTCGAAGCTTCAAATTGCTTCAAAAGGTTGCAAACAACTTTTACCTTCCCTCACCTTTCAGAAGCTAGTGGAAATAACTTGCAAGCATCTTACTGTTCCTTTATACAATTTTGTATCCCAGATGCAACAGGTATGGAGGCTTACACTTTGTTCATTTGCTCTTTATTCAATTGAATAAAAGTTTTGATCCTAACGCCAACACAATTTGATGCTTTATTCAAAAAAAATCTACTAGAAACAATTCTTTTTCTTATTCGTGCTTCTCAATAATAAGCATCCCTGTTATCAAATTAATCATTTTGTCCATATGCTCCATTCAAACAAAAAGAACTCAGCAAGGTATTGCCCTGACCAGGTATCTGCTTCATTTTATCCACAGAACTGGTGTATATTTTAATTTTCAAGTTGACTGAGGGATTTGATGGATCAGAATGCAGGGCTTAAATAGCTGTACATGTAAACATTAAGTATTATATAGATGAGAATGTTATTGTGGATGAAGGATAAAAGAAAGAGATAGGCCTTAAAATTTTTATATGAGATGATAAAAAATAATTTAAATTACTTCTGCGATCCGAGGATATAGCACAAAATTGAGTGCAATGACAAAACCAAGTCGTATAGCTGATTCTAATTAGTGGTGTCTACGATTATGCTGTTGTGTTAATGCAGTGTCCCCTGTACATCCATTTCCTCAAGTTTCTTTTCCACCTTTATTTCCTGTTCTTCTACCGTGATTGAACTGATGGATAAATAATGCGGGGCATGCAGAGCCAACTAGAGACTAATAGAAGGAAGGGGATTATAAACAAAATCAAGAGGGAAAACAGATGCATTCCAGATCTGATCTTCCACATAGAAAATTACGAGAAGTATCTTATACAACTTACCAAGGCGACGAAAGTGAACTTGTTGAGGCATGCGAAACGCAGCACTTCGAGAGATTTCAGAATCTTGGAACCCGAGAAAGCTGATAGTGAAGATGCTTCAATCCATGAACGTGGCGGTGCTGATGATTCCAACTCGTGCCGGAATGAATCGTGCGAGAGATCTGAAGATGATGGTGGAAATCAATCAGACAAAGTTGCGTCTGCTGATTCTGATGGTCGGATTGCTGAAGAGAATTCCGGATCTGATGGCGGTGATGAAAATCTTTTCCCATATGCCAAGAGGGCGAAGATGAATACAGTTGTGGAGGATTCTGATGAGGAAGTATAGCTAGCATAAAGATGGATAGCATTATTCAATAGGAGAAAATGCTGGTTTTTGTTTGCGAATCGCCGTTGACTAAGAGGTTCAGATGACGACCCCTCAGCAAGTACGTCGACTGCATATATAAACCTTGGTAGGCCATTTTCCGCCATTGAAAGACCGCCAACTGTGGTTAATGTTGTTCGATTTTGCCTCGAATTTTGCTTGCTGATCGTTTGCCGCAGGAAAATGATGAAGAGACAACGGAATATATACGAAACTCGGTGAGACATGCATGCTTCAGGAAGCAGATCATTCGTACGCCAATGTATGTGATCGCCTGAAATAGAATTTGCTTTGGTTCATTTGTTTTCATGATCAAATATTTTCACTATATTTATCCGCCGTATTATGGATGCCGTGGTCTGAAATATCATATTATGAATCTTTTAAATATGAAATATTTTTATTTTTTATATGATTGAAAAATATTAATAAAATACGATTTTAATTGAAAATATATTTGTTTCATAATTTTTGGGATGGTAAAGAAAGATATATTTTATATTTTAGAGGAGTTATACTCAGAGATATCATTATTTTTGATATAATTTTTTTTTATAAAAATGGGAGATAATTTATCTCTAATATGTTTAATTTGAATATTTATTTTATATAGGATATTTATTCTATAGATATCTTGTTATGAATATGTTATTTTATGTGTTAATATTTTATTCTCTTGTGATATTTATTATTATATTATTTATTAGTATAGTATTTATTAGACTAATAAATGTTAGACTAATAAAATTTGTAGATATTTTTCTTTTTATATGTAAAATAAATTAGAAGATTAAAATCACAATAATGTATGTCCTCTACCCTCAAAAGTTGATACATTGATCTTCGGTTGGATCTACTTCATGAAATATATACAATATTTTTTTTCCTTTTTCAATGATTCTATCAATTAATATATATTTTTTATAAATAATTAAATTTTTTATTTTTTAATATATAACTAGAGTTTTTAAAAATTTATAAAACT
>JAOVVI020011633.1:0-12567 GCA_028571085.2 Nepenthes alata | reverse complement strand
GTGGGCCCGTTTTCTCACTCGGCCGTCGAAAAGCGTTGACTGACCTTTTTGGGCTTTCGTTGACCTCTTTCTGGGCCAACCCATTATCTGTGTACCCATCACTATTATTTTTATCATTATTATTATCACTATTCCCATCTTATTCCTCGTACTATTATACAAATCAAATAAAAAAATATTATTTTTCACCTTATTCTATTCTAATAATCAAAATAAGAATAATAATTTCAATTATATTCTCATCCTATTTTATTCCTTTAAATAACTATTCTATTCTCACCTTATTACATTCTAACAATCAAACGTACCATAAAAAAAATACTATTCAAAAACACGCTTATTAAGGCACTGATAGTGCCACCAAATATCCTTTCCCTTACAAGATTAATGGTGATGGTGACATTATTATTTTCAAATTATTAAAATTAATTACCTTGAGCTCTATTTGTCACAGGAGACAGGTTAGATCAATCAGAATAATTTGGAGCTATCTAATAAAGGGTCACAATTCATTAAAAGGTTAAACTATCAAAACGTCAAACTGCGAGAAAATTGAATTGTCAAAGGTTCATTGTCAAATGATAGATCAATCCACATGCTGGATAAGTGACTCTTTCCAAACAATGATCTTAGGAAAATGTTGAGGTATCAAAATTGATAACAGGAGAATTTTTTTCCATTCAAATAATTTTATTTATCTAAATTTTTAACAACTTATAATTCCAGGCATGAAAAATATAAGTAAAAAAAAGAATAGATTAAAAATTATAACATCAATGTAAAAAATAAAGTTTCTTCTCATCAATTCTTTGGCACACATGTCATGTTCTTACAAGATAAACAGACAAGTCGACTAGCTCAAAAAAGAGGAAGAAGTAGCAAGGGGGCTATCTAGCAACAAAATTTGAGAATGAAGAAAAGTTTAGAAGGAGCCACTCCTTTTTTTTGAAATGCGCCAATTGATCAATCATTTACATCGTGTAATATTAAAAGATGTCATGGAACAGGAGACAAAAGACAAAAAACCAATTGATCCCTTTTTAATAGGCCCGACTTTCCTGATGATCTACACAAAAGCAAAAAGGGACATCAAAAGAGGACACTAAAAAATGGGATCACCTAGGTTTAGGATGTGGCGTAAAAGAAGGAAATCAAGAATGTTTTCCATATAAAAAAGAGTAACTAAAACAAACGTCAAGAAAGCTTTTAGATGGGTGAGAAATAATATAAGAGAACTCTCCCTTCAAATCCAACAAGCAAAAACCCCGTTAGATGTTGAGTGATGAAGCTTATGAAAAGGCTGAATAAAGTTTTGTTCGATGCAAAAGCTCATATTTTGCTACTGATCAAGTAAGGAAAGTCCTCTATTTATAGCCATAGTAAAATAAAGCGTCTTAAGGTAAATCAAGCCAGTTAAATTGTCAGAGAATCTCGATCAATAAGGTAGGGAATCAGATCTTAATTGACAAAATCAATTAGTTTTGATTGAGAATCTTTCGAGAAGGTGCATACGACCGGCTTGTTAGACACCTCCCCTTCCCTTTCTATTTAACATACTTTAAGCTTAAATTTAACATTTGAGTATGGGGACTAATATTGGGTATAGTCTAAACTAAGGTCGACTTGATCGTGAAAAACTACGGGACCTACAAATTGTAAGTAAGTCGAGGACTATCAAGCAAGAGAATCAAAAATCTGTCCAGACACAACCTACCAACAAACTGAATAACTCAGCGGGTAGAAATATTGAACATTGGGAAGATTAATGACCTGGGAAAGGAATACATCAGTTATTAAATTTTAATAAATAGTTATATAAATCAATAGATAGCTAGCCATATTTATCATGTAATAATAGCCAATAAATAACATTACAAAATATAAGCAACGGTTGGGTCTTAATAAATGTAATACTTTGGTTAAACAGTCATGCAATTCAAAAAGTCTGGCTAATTGGTATAAAAACTATAAATACACAAGATCTATTAAGTCAAAAGGGACCGAAACTCAGAAGCACAAAAGCAATTACAAATCTCTTATGTTCTTTTAATATTATGGAGACAAGTCCTCTTGTTTGATCAATCTCTACTTTTAAATTCATTCTCATTCTCTTTTTATCTTTCATTCTCATAGAAAGGTTTTTAATTTAAGTGTCAGAGGATATATCGAGAAATAAATATCGTATCTTCTTACCCTTTGTTAAATGTTGTAGTACTTAGTATCTGGATTAGAAAATTCAAAAATTCAATTCTACACAACCGAATAACAATTCAAATTTAACGTACTCATCGGTATTATAATTTTGTTAAAAATGGAAATTCCAAATGATGTGATAAAACTGAGAAAAATTGGAAACGATGCGACTATTTTGCTCAATGAAAGATGTTTATGAATCTAATCGGGAAAAAAACAAATTGTTTGAAAATCACACTGCCCCTTCCCCGTTGGCCGATAACGGCTGGCATTTCTCTGTCTCCTCTGTGTTCGGTGGACTACTATATGTGCTTGATTCGTGCAATTTATCGTTGAACAGATCAAT
Organism: Nepenthes alata; assembly: GCA_028571085.2. Taxonomy (NCBI): domain Eukaryota; kingdom Viridiplantae; phylum Streptophyta; class Magnoliopsida; order Caryophyllales; family Nepenthaceae; genus Nepenthes; species Nepenthes alata. Next base: position 10,028 of record JAOVVI020011633.1, on the reverse strand, counting down.
GGCCGTCAATGACCGAACAGAGCGGCTCTGAATTGAACCAGGTGAGCATTTATGAACATTTTTTCTCCAACTAGGGTTTCATCCTGCGGCTTATTCTTAAAAGTTCCCCGATGTGGTTCTTTTTGTCCTTAACTTTTCGGTACTATTAAGTGAATGAATTGTTTTTGCCGGCTTCCAATTCTATGCTTTTTCCTTATTTGACATTTAAGATTTGGAATGAGAATGAACAATATTCAGGCATTCAATTGGTGATACAGGAAAAAGAAAAGTGTGGCTAATAGTTCTGTGTTTAGATATGAGAGTCCAGATTTTTTATTTTGTTTGCATTTTCTTGAGTAAGTAAACAAAGTTGTACTACTTGCCAGGTTGAGTTACAGTTAAGCATTTATAAGTAATTTTGGGCAATTACCAAAACCGCAAAATCAAGCTTAGAAGAGATTGAAACAAACGGCTACGTTTAATATGCCGAACAATCCCTAAAACATAAACGAACATGAACTTTTGTGGATTTTGCTGTAGGAAACCTCAACGTTGGTAATTTGAATAATCCAAGCTGGTTGTAGGTGTTTGCCTCTGAATTCCTTGCATTTACTCCTTCCAAATGTTGTAAACTATGGCTGCAAAAACGGCTTTGCTAATTACTTTCTGCTATTTTTAATTGTTCGGGCACGTCTTTGCATCATGGCACCATCTTGAAATGTTGAAACCAGCACCCATGCGCAAAATTCTGATTATAACATTGTTCGATGAAATAATCAAATCTGTTATTTGTCTTTGCCTAAACAAATCGGCACATTACATTTGTGACAATCAAAACAAAATCGTGCAAGGGAAAGTGAAACCAAGTTTGCTCAAATCCTTTATTATTTGGGAAACTCCCAATGGGTGAGGAAGAGACCGTTAAGACTAAAAGAACCATGATTTCGGCCCACTTCTTTCAATATATATCTAGAGTAGGATGACCACAATCGTAATCAGGAAATTAAAAGCTTAGAAAAATATAAATGAAATATGACTTTGTTGATCATGGGAAATCTTAAGAACCAACTAATTTGAAAGGAATATTTTCTAGGCTCCTCAAACTATTGAAAGACAAATCCACTTAAAAATCAGCTTGATCAACAATAATTACGCCTTAATGTTATTTTATCATGTGTTATTTGTCTTACTATTAAAAGACGTAGTAGACCCCCTAATTGACTTTCCCTGTCATTTGATCCCTACAAAAGAGTTCACTCTCCGGATTAGCCTTTTAAATAATGGATTCAGATTCTTACCCAACTTTGTTGACCTTCCTTCATTGGCTTAAAATTATAGCTGAAATAAACGCCTTAATATTATGCACAAGCCACGCATCAGAATTTTGTAAGATTGCAAGTCAATTAATATGCTTTACAAATTATGGTTAGAGTTGTCAAAAACTTTCAATAGCATATAATCAAATGGAACTACGAAGCTTTTTTTTAGATGATTAGTAATTCTCTAAAAAATAGTACTCTCCATTAGCCTTGCAAATCCTGGCCACCCATAGAGCTCTGTCTATATTTGAGGAAACAAACCATTATGTCTGCCCCTGTCACTTTTAGAATTTTAGCCCTTCTTCATGTAGAAATTTCCCAATGAAAGAGGTTTAGAAATATGGGTAATGGGTTGGAACTACTTTTTGGTTAGAAAGAAAAGGCACACGAATATTGTGTGAATATATTACGTCTCTATGAAGCGTGAACAAATGCCTCATCGCTAACATTTTATGCTTCTGTCTCATGGTCATCTCACACCAAACATTGGACCAAAATCTACTTAAGCAATGGTCAAACACCAGACCTCACTAATAACTAAGATCATTAAAAAGGATTCAAAATACAATACACTATCACGGAGTTTGCCAACAAAATGTTTCAACAAAGACATTGATAATCTACTGGAATGCTAGTGAGAATAGGATAGTCTACTAGAAAGATTATGAGAAATCAATGGGTGAGTGACGGCCTCATTCAGTTATAGTCAAGGACTCCTGTTGAAGATGATGATTTACTGTCAGAGCTTGGTGAACTTTCCTTTTCATAATTGCTCTTGAGTGGTAACACCCATTTAGGGATGACCATGCTTTTAAGTATGGTGGACATAACTTTAGGCAAACTAGATACCAGTGTAGAGTTTTTGACGGGAATGGCAGGTGACCAGCTCAACCTTGAGATGTGAATATGACGATTATTCACGCATTACATAAATTTTATGATGAATATCTAACAATGGTTGGATGCCATGGAGTAGATTGACCGATACAACATGTCAAAGAAATAGATAAAAATATCAGTACTGGTATCAATCAAGGCCATATTTGTAACACTCTAATGTTTCAATTCGAATTTATTGGACAATCAACCTAATATGGTTATTAATGAGAATAATTAATGAATAATTGTTATAGGTGAGTTTAGGTTAATTTTACATTGAGACCGGACGTATTAGATTCATGTGATTATTAGAATGGTATTTTGATAATTTTTTCCGTCAACAATTTGTAATTACTTGCAGTATCTTAGAATAATATTGCAATATCGTAGAGCCAAAACTCTGTTGCAAACTACTGCTGAGGGTGCTGAGAGAAGCAAAAAAAATCTGGCAAGTGAAAGCTGCTCCCTCTTTTCTTTATAATCCTAGTATTATTTAATCACTAGATTATTGTTTAAATCTTTTATTAAGTTAATGGGTAGGTTATAAAGGGAGTGAGTTTCTATTTGAAACCTTGCAAGTGCCTGAAAATTAGCATGAACAATGCCAGCGTGTTGAGGAAGATGATAAGCAATACCCAAGCGAGGGTAAATTTCTAGTTCCGAACTATTTTCGGGTCAACTGTTTATATCAATACATTTATGTCAATAAAGTTAACATTTGTATACTTACTCATTCATTAATGGAATGTGATTTCGAATACCAAAGTGTTTGTAATTAGGTGCTGAAAATGCTATAATGAATACTTAAATCTGTTAATGTCACTTCTAATGGTGGCGACGAGTGATTTTTGAGCCAACAATTTATACGTTTAAACAATACTTTCATGCATTCAAGATTATTGTTTTTATACTATGAAATGCATAGTTCAATAGTATTTTATCGAATATTGGTTTTAATTTCTTAAAGTGGTAAAAATTGATTGACAAACAAACTTTGTCGATCACTAAATCTAGTCTTAGCTTACTTCTGGCTAAGGCAACAATCTATATTCAAGCCAATCATTTATATAATAAAGAAATATATTTCTAATGGCAAGATGTCATTATTACTCTTTGACATGCTAAGTTTTATATTTGCTGCATCCCGGGTCTCAGTTGTCGTACGGATTAGGGAGCCTTCGGATTCCCCGTCATCCGGAGATGATCACGAGCAGGTCCGGTCTCCGTCCCTGTTAACCTGAGACCTGCACAACACAACTAACAAATAGGAGGTCAGAGGTCTGGTGGGAGTTCCCCCACCGAAAACACTCCGACGTTCAAGTCAACAACTTCCCGCAATGAACGGAAAGGGGCGCACGCTTAGAGGTGCACGGAAATATGCTGCAAATACGTTGGGAGTGCGTGAATACATATGTGGGAGATTAGTGAGCGGGTATTGGGAGGCCTTGCTCCCGGAATGCATCGCAGCGGGTGGCTAATTCTCGTCGCCTGAGAAGGCTGAGAGAGTCAGATCTGGAAGAGGGTTTTTGTGCTTAACTCGCTTGTTTGACGTATAGCCAATTGTCCAGGATCCAATCGATCAATCCCCTTCCCCCGTAGAAGGGAAGGAATTTTATAAGCCCCCTGGTCGAGTGCTTTGGGTGCGAGAATCCCTGTCGCAGGGATCCATTGGCCGCCGATTGTTGTCGGTTGTCGCCGGTGTATCGGTTGTCGCCTTATGATGACAGGTAAGTAGTCGGGCGTCGCAGGTCACGCTTGGTCTACCCTCTGCGCTGAGATTGGTTTGAGCACTGTGGGCAACGGTGTGAGCCATGGCTGACAGCGCTGACCTTCCCCTCATTGGCTCGTTTCCTCTGCATCACCACTATCGCCCGACAGCCGCATTAATGGGCTGTAGTTGATGCCCATTGGTCGCGGGTAAAGGCTGCCACATAGGCCGCTCCAAAACACTGGGCTGGATCCGCCATTTGGGCCGTTGTTCCACGGGTTGGGCTTTGACTCTCTTTGGGCCTTCGTATGGGACCTAACAATATTATATCGATGAAATGATAAATTTGCGAAGGAATTTTTCAATTATGTTGTACCTTATAATTTAGGTTAATATATATTTTATTGTAGTGTATAAATAATATTTGAGATATTTTATTCACTTGGTTGGATCCTAGTATGATTAGCCTATACAATTCAGATAAAATTGGTAATTCAAGAGCTTTATTTGATAGTGAAAAAAATAAGATATACTTTTTTGGACTTTAATTGAGATTAGTGTCACGGTGAGTCTAGTGAGGATCAGGTAATATTTTAATGGTCAGTTGGATACTTAATTTATTCTTGAATTTCCTTACCTTTTCAGTGATCATTATTAGTGTTAACTTTTATCATGCATATGACTTATTCGTTATCAATAGTTAAGATAAATTAGATTGTATAAAAATATTACGGTCTTAAAGAATATGGAACCTGCGAAACTTTTGTGTTGTGTATATTTACTCGATATTTATTTTCATATATCGGGGATCAAGGTCTATAATTTTGGAGGGATACTTATAATCTTGGGAACAACGTATGCCGCGATATCAATGGATATCATACTAAGGGGTGCTGAGTTTAACATGTGGTGGAGATAGAGTATAATGTACCCTATTTGAGAGTGGATTCTAATTGGACTATGAGAATACAAGTGTGGTATATTTTGAGCATACCATGAGACGGTAATGAAATTTTTGATCATATGTTTTGAGTTTGATACTTGTATAATACGAGTGGTAAGATGTCATATGGTCATAGGATTGGCCGTTTGTTTGACTTACAATTATCGCTACCTTATGAAAATTATCTAGTCGTTAGTGGCTGGCACATAGTCATTAGTCTATAGTGACATAATAAGATCTGAAGATATTTTTATAATATTTCATATAGTTGCGAACTTTATTTTGAAATGTTCGATAAAACCTTTATCCTTATTGATATTCAAATTCGGTGAAATCCCGATTTTTTTTTTATTTTATATTTAGTTGCCTAATGACTTTTGAGTCATTATGATATGACATTGAATTTTGAATAGTTGATGATTTATTACATATTATTATTAATCTTGTATATTCTTGATACTATAATTCGAGATATTTTATTATATTTTGATATTATATATTATATTATTTGTTGGGCATTTAGCTCACCCTTATATTTTTTTTAACTCTAAAGTAAAACAAGTTGATAGCGTGCTAATGATGATTACACATTTACTATGGAGATTCAAGTGGATGATCTAGAGTCACGAAGCTTTTATGTTAAGAGATGGCATAACTTATTTACTGTTTTATTAATTTTTAATTATTTTGTTTAGCTTGACTTCCTATGAGTTTATATTATTATAGTCATTTATATATTATCTCTCATTTTGAGGAGCTCGATAAGTATTATGTATGTTTAATATATGATGATTTATATGAGTATTTTTTGTTTGAATTTTTTGTGTGTTCGATTCGGGTCAAGTCGGTTGATTCAGGTCTAGGCCACCACAATATTAGTATTAATTATATTGGATAATTCGTATTTGTATAGGTTATTTTGAAAGAATTTTTTTTGGAGATTTGTAAACTGATATGAAATTATTTAACGACATATCATCCAAATATTAAGTATATTAACTATTATTTCAAAAATCGCCGATATATCACTGATACGAAAATATATCGTAATATTGTCATAGTATAGAGAAATATCGGTATTAGGGGATCAGTTACCAATACATAATAGTCAATGTTTTCATCTATGGTGTATACATTTTGCCAAAGTGAAATTTGTCGGTCTATTTCTCTGTCAATTTAAACAGGTAAAGGAGGAGATGAGAATTAGGGGAGAGGTGGGTGAGATAGAGAGAGAAATCAGATTTATCATTTCATTAGTCACACCTGGTTGGTTTTGAGGTGCATCGGCGCAGTGGCTTATAACAACTTTTCTAACTTTTATGCAACTTTCAATTAGAGCAATGCAAGCTATTACTTTCACAACTGCCAACAAAACTTTGATTAATTATGACAACTATTAACTAACATGCGAATTACTAATATAGTGCCACATAGGACAAGGGTGGGGCCATTCATGGCACAATAGAATACATGATAACTCATACTTCAACCGATACTACTAACATACTACATTCTTCTATTACATGAAAACGTTACTAAAAATTATTTTGCATAGCTTTATCACATGCTAAATTATTCTTCACTATAGAGTTTATTAGGAAAGCAAGGAGTCAGGAAAACTACAAGTGGTGTTTCCTTCATGTTGGTAATCCCAAATCTTTCTCTAAGGTCAACTTGTTTATCTGATGGAGTTTTAATTTCAAACACGTGTAATAAATTGGCCAATGTAAACATCATGATCTGAAGGAAAAAAGATATTCTTGGGCATATTCTCCTATTACTTTCAAATGGAATCAATTTGTAATTCTGGGTTCTCGCATCAATATGCTTGTGAGTGGTGAGGAATCTTTCTGGACGAAATTCACATGAGTCTAGCCACACATGTGGATCTCTATGAATTTTATAGACATTGACAAGTAGTTGTGTGCCTGTTGGAACATGATAACCACTTATGTTACAATCATTGATGGCCTCACGTGGACCAGATAGAGGTACAGGGGTATAACCGCATTGTTTCCCTAATTATAGCTTGCAGGTAAACCAGGTTTTCCCTGTTTGAATCATTCACCAGTCTTTCTTTTCCTACAATGTTGTCTAACTCTTCTTGCGCCTTCTTTTGCATGTGGCAATTATTGAGTAACAAGGAAAGAGCCCATGTCAATGTTACTATGGTTGTGTCTGTTTCAGCCAAAATTACATCCTGTCAAGTCATGCCTAAATGTTAATTCTTAATATATGTCTTGTAATATTGGTAATCATATATCCAAAAAAGTGTTACTAAAGACATACCAGGCATGTAGCTTTAATGATAGTGTGTCCATTTCAAAACTGGTAGGCTTCTCCTGGGCTATGTGAAGAATATCAAGCATAGTATCAATGAAATCTTGCTGATCAAGCATAGTATCAATGAAATCTTGCTGATCATTCGCTTCTCTAGATGAACAAACTCTCTTATGTTCCTCCAACCATCCTTGAATAATGCTGTCTAGTTGTTTTACAGTCCTTCTCATGTTCTTCTCGTGTCCTCCAATATCTAACCACCTTAGAAATGGAAGTGCATCTGAAACAATAAAAGCTCCAAACAACTCAAAGAACGTTCTTATGGCTGTTTGACAATGATCATACTTTGTACCTTTATAAAATTTTCACAATGTCTTTCCTGCTACTAATCGTACTATAACATTCAAATTGATGTTCCCAATCCACTGCATCGACTCTACTGAGTTACCATCAGAAGCAGTGTCTCTATTAGTTTTTCTCAATTTATCATGCAATACTTTTATAGCTGTCTTTACCTCAAATATTTTGGCATACTTTAACTATTCAAGCTTGTGATTTGAGAGGAGCTTTAAGGTGACAATTTTGCATGGTTCATGCCAATATGGTCCATAAGGAGCAGAGCCAAGCATGGCACAATTGTAAGCTAGTTGCTCTACTCCAAGTGTGTGAGGCCAATTAACAAAAACCTTGTTTTTGGCTATGCATTCTTTAGCCAACTCCCAGTTGTTGACTACAAAGACAGGGTGCACTCCAATTTTGATTTGGAAGATTGACCCATACTTGTTTGCTAAGTTTGCTAAGGCTATGTGAGGAAGTTGAGAACCCGCTAGTAAGCGTAGGTGGCCAATCAGAGGCCATGACCCAGCTGGTTCTGGTGGTCTCCTCTTGGGGTTGCTTCTTCTTCTACTGCATATCACACAGCACAGTAAGAGTGGGAGAGCAAATAGGGTTGCAAAAGCACATGTTTTGACCAGGAGGTGGTTTTCCATGGTGCAAAGAGCTCAAGACTACTGAAATATATAAAGAACTGGAGAAATTTTCATTTATATGAGGTTGAGCATGGCAATCGAGCCTTTTGGTGAAGGTGAAGCGTTGTTGCTAAGAGCCAAGCATTTGTGGCAGATAAATCCCACTGAAAACAAACTTAGTGCATTTAAGTTCGATGTGTTCCTCTTCTGGATATAGAATTGGTCAAAATTACTACTGTGAATGGCAGACAAAGTATTTAAATTTTTGTGCCGTCTAAACCAATGATTTTGTCTTGACAATGATAGGTATTTTGTATGTTAGCTGGTGAGAAAATACATTTATCTTTTAAAATGCATGATGAAGGCAGTCTACACTTGATTTTTCAATTAGAATATATGTCGATGACTTGCTAATTCAATTCTTTCCATATTAATTGCCTAAAAAAGATTTGTGTTGGCATAGTTTTGCTATGTTACAGCAAAGATATCTATGTTACCTGAATAGGGTTAGTTTTGAGAAGATGGTAGTGTTTGACTACAAAAAAATATAACTCGACTTCTTGCATTGTAGCTATTATGCATAGTTAAATATATACAATCTTACTAAAAAGTCAATTCCATTATTTCTATTTAGGTACAATTCCTGTGGCTTGATTCGTTTGGATCTATTCAGTAATGGGTTATTCTATCTCATGGGGAAAACATTTGCTGAGTTTTTTTACCTGGTTTATACCAATTTTAGCTAATGGGTTCGGGTGCATCCAACATAGTTGAATTACGTTCTCTGGAAACATCAGTAATCATTGAAACCTTTGTGAATGAGGAGCTTCACTGTACTTGAGTTTCTTAATTTCTAAGCGAGAGTGGCGTAAGGGGAGTTTGAAAGAGATGAACAAATGGTAAAAGAGAAGCTGGGGTGAATTTATCTATGGTGAAGGCCATATAAGGTGAGAGTTGTGGAGATTTAAGAAACCCTTCTGCGCTATGACTACTCGCTTTGGGGTTTTTGGGTCCGTGGATGGACAAAAATAATTGAGTGGAGTTGAGTTTAGACGTGTTTCGGTGTGACTACATATTAGTTTTATAATATAAAAAGAATTCAAATACAGTCTTTTATTATTATTATTATTTTTGGTCTCAAGTTTGGCTTAGAAAATATTGGCAAACTCAAAATTGGCCCGAGATTTAGATAGGCATATAAATATATAAGTCTATAAAATGAGTCCATCTAAGAACTGAAAATAGAGTTTGTTCATGGGACTATAAATAAGGCAACAATGTCTTTAGGAAAACTAATGCTTCAGTAGAGGGGAATTCTCACTTAAATTTTCTTGCAGATAAATTTTTTATAAAAATTTAAAAATATTGTGATAGAATGGTTTCATTATGAGAAACAAATTAATCATTTTGAAAAGAAATTGACGCAATTGTGTGAGATTTAAACTCTAATATTTATTTTAATGATACTAAATTTAAGTACATTGATAAATTATCAAAATTAATTGTGGATTCGAGTTAAAAATTAAATGTTGAACAAATTGGGCCAGGCTCGGGTGGAGCCTAATGTATGTTTGATCTATGCGTGAGGTTTTTCATATAGTGTCTTTGCCTGATTTATACATGATAGGCATTCGCGTGTGTTTTGTCTAAAATATTGGCGCCTGATGTAGGCTTGTTAAAAGAAGTGGGTTCGGGTCAATAATTACGTGTTGAAAGAAGTGGTTTAGGCTCGAGTGGAACCTAATGTGTGTTTAATTCATGCTTGAGAGTTTTTAGATGAAATTTTCACACTTGATGTGCATATATGAGACGCTCAAATGTTTTTAGTATAAAATAGTGGCACATAATATATATTTGTTGAGAAGTTCTGCGTAGGCTTAAAGAAGTCTTTGTGCCTGAGTTCTATCTAATCAGTCCACGTGTGCTAATTTGTTAAAGGCTATCTAATCGAT
>JAOVVI020011632.1:0-12567 GCA_028571085.2 Nepenthes alata | reverse complement strand
CTAGCCATGTTTGATGCCTCCAAAATGCGGAGGTCATGCCCCATTCGTCGTGAGTTTTACACGCAATATCCCAAGCTATCTTAATCGGCACACGACCTTCCTTACAATCTATTCACAAGAACTTAACAGTTATCTTATTTTGCGTAGACTCAAAATAACAAATCATCAATGAATGATAGCATATATCATATGTATTCTTTTATAAATAAATAAATAAATATATATATATTACAAATTTTATATGTCCAAGAATTATAATATAATATATTGATTAAGTTATAGTTTATTGATCATAATTTGTAGATTTCTGAAAATATAATGATGGATTGAAAAGTAAGATTTGATTAGCAATATTTAAGTATTATTATGACAGTTTATATGATATAATATTTTATCTATTTATTAATAATTATTAGATTTATATAAAAATAAAAGAATCTCTTTTAATTTTTTAGGTAGATTTTACTCATTATGAGTGTATTGATGTAAATATTCAAAGTAAAAGTCTAGACCCATTTCGAATTTGACCTTTTATTAATTGGCCTTGTATTCATATAAATTGGAAATCCAATTCGGGTCGGGCCGACCCACTTACAGACGTCACTTTTTGAAAGCGCATTAGGTTAAATTCACCACCGAGCGGTCGTCCGAATTTGACGAAGTGCTTAATTCTTCTAGAGCGGATCTACTCTCTCTTGGCAGCGAAGGTCGAAGCGATTTTCTAGTACAAAGGTGGAATCTCAATCAACTTCTTCATTCTCCTCTTTAATTCCCCAATGAAAACCCTAATTTCTCTCTGTTTCTTTGCGCGTTGTTGTTTTCTTATTGTAACCTATTTTCTTGATGTTAATTTTCCTTTTTCAAAAAAAAAAAATTATGAAAAGAGATGAAGAATGTGTTTGGGGGAGTGTATTGCTGGTATTCCGTTTTTCATGCTGGCTCTGATTAAACATGCTTCTACAGGATAATGTATTCCAGCTAAGCTATATTCTCACACCGAAAGTGCTAGTGCTCACATAAAAGTGGTGAACTTGTCCCGTATATGAAAACGAACGGATTTCTTTGTTAATTTTTCAGCGGTGCATGACTGATGCTTCAGCTAATTTAGATTTTAGGCCATGGCTGCATCTGTGAAATTGCGACTTTGTATTTGTTTCGCTTTCACGTTCTTGAGAATTTTAGGTTGTTTTAGTATTTAGAGGATACTTAGCTGCATTTTAGGGTTGAATCGGGCATAATGTATCTGTAGGTTATAGTTATTTTTGGTTGTGCGTCTGGGGCCCTTTCTTGTTGGATATGGTGTTGTTTGAAAACCAGGCCTTTGATGCAGTGAAAATGTTGAATAAACTAAAGGGGGTAGTCTTTTGAAGAATTTGACATGACTAATAGACAAATTTGTCGTAATGAGTTTGTTTAGATCGGTAAATTGTCTCAGCCCCATCAAGTCCGATCTGATTAATTCAGACAGAATTTCAAGAGCTTTGTCAGGTGCGGACCTGAACATTGTTGTGCTTTGATTAATTTCACTCCAAACACCTTTAGATTATGGTATGCATTTAGGCTAACAGGTGAATGTTGTTCTCCTTTGATAAATTTCAGTCATAATTCCTTTAGAATATGGTTTGCATTTAGGCTAATCATCAGTTGTTAAATTGGAATTTTGCTTTTCTGGCTGCTGAGCTCTCCTCCTCTTTCTCTTATACACTTAAATTTGGCCTTGTTTCTGTTGCAATTTGAAGTTTATTTAGTTATTCTACAAACAAATTTCATTTTTTGGTTATCCAACAAAATATTTCATTTTAAGGCAAGATGGATTTGTGAACAACTGAATTTGTATTGAACTAAAAGGCATTCTTATAGGTTACTCCATGCGGAGGTACAGCCCTTCTTACTATAGTCCCCCAAAGAGAGGATATGGAGGTCGAGGGAGAAGTCCTCCAAGACGCGGATACAGTCCTCCTAGACGGGGATACAGCCCATCAAGGAGAGAATATGGTGGTTATGGGAGACGCAAGGAGCAGAATAATGGAAGTCTTTTGGTTCGGAACATTCCTTTGGACTGCAGGTAACTTAAATATGTTCATGATATCTTTTTTGCTCAGTTTTGTCCACTTCAGACTTCTCATTTTTGTATATCTAAGATTTATTTTCTATGCTGACGTGAAAAGGATGGTTCAGTGGTCCTGTTGCTTGTTACGCTGAGTTGTAGAACTTAAAAAGATTCTGCTGTTTGCAGGCCTGAAGAACTTCGAGTTCCATTTGAAAGGTTTGGGGTGGTCAGGGATGTCTATATTCCAAAAGATTATTATACTGGGTGAGCTGAGAATGTAGATGCTAATGAACATTCTCTCTAAAATTTATTGCAACTTTGATCCTTCTTTCTCATACAGTGGGTTGATTCATGTTTATTTATCAAACAGATCAAAGTTTCTTAATTGATCAGACAACTGTCTACGAATAATTTTGTATTCATCTCTTTATTTGACTGCGATTAATTGTCCATCCCTCTGTTTTCCAGCTGGAGATCTCCTTTTCTATCTGACAAAAGTTACCCGTTCTTCCTGGAACACTGTGGCCTTTGAACTACAGAATCCATGAAGTTATTGATTTTTCTGCACAAATCTTTCATATACTTGTGTTTAGACTCCTTTTGTTTTTCAGTTGGGTTAGGGTGAGTCTTAGCATAGGAATATTGTTGCTTCATTGTGACTTTGAGGTCATAGTTTCAAGCCATGAAAATAGTTTTCCTACATCATTATGTATAAGGTATGCATATTTGACCATTCTCAGAGCCCGTATTGTAGGAAATCTCGTGCACTGAGTCACCCTTTAGTTTTTAGCTGGATATCGAAGAAAAGGTCCTCTTTACTGAGTTATATTCTACACTATTTATCAAGAATTTGTCTCTATTTGTTAGTGAGCTTTGCTTTGAACTGGCTTGTCAGGGGGTATGTTGGTTTGGAGTTAAACAAGACCAAGCCCCAAATTTGATGAAGACGTACTGTATATCATTGCTTAGCATAGTGCCTCCCAAGGGTTAAGAGTAATATTATGGAGAAGAATTTCCTATATGAAGAGAATGAATATAATAGACACAATCAATAGAAGTTTGATGATGAAGATGATTGATTATTGATCAAAATGAAGACAAGATGGCAAGATATTTTGTTTGGTGCAAGGTTGATTTGAAGTGCTTCATGTTTATTCGGCTTGTGAAGAATTTTTCAGTCTACTTACATCTTTTGAAGTTGCCATTCGTACTTGACTGTGATTCCAAAGGTCAGTTACTATGTTTTGGACACTGTAAATGCTTCTTAGGAAGTGCTTTGATATACGAAGAAAAAGAGGTATATGCACTGTCATTGTGGCTGCAACTTTGTTTTTATTATTTATTATTATTTTTTAGGTTCATAGTTTTCCTTCTAGCATTTTGCTGGGAGCTTATATTGCCTTGGTGCATTGATCCTGCAGGGAACCTAGAGGCTTTGCTTTTGTGCAGTTTGTGGACCCTTCTGATGCAACAGAGGCTCAATATCACATGAATGGGCAAATATTTGTTGGGCGGGAGATAAGTGTCGTCGTTGCTGCTGAGACTAGGAAACGGCCAGAGGAAATGAGCAGGAAAGTGAGGATTAGGTAATTAAATCTGTGCTTGTCCACTTTTTTCGTTTGTTTTCCGAATTATGCTGTCCACTCTCCTTTGTCTTCCCTTCTGTTTATTTATAATTCAGACAGTTTTTCTTATGATTGTATTTTTTTGGACTTTGCATTGCAGAGGACCACCAAGACATGGAGGGCGAGGATCACCTCGTTATAGTAAGCTTCATTTCTCATATTGCATTCCTTTTGTAGCTTGCTGCAAAATTGATGAATTGAAGATGTCTGGGTTGTCTGAAGCGTGACTTCCAATTCTCCATTTTAGTTGTGTGGATTGGTAGCACGGAGGATATTAGCCGATATATTGAAAAATATCAGGTTGGTAGCATGGATGGAAATATCGGTATTGGTTACAACCGTATCAATATTAGTGATATAAGGTGATGCATCTCCATATTTGACATATTTGACACAATTTTTGTGAACTAAAATCTGAGGCACAAATATCAGTTGATATATCGATTGATATTTTAAATATTGGTCGCGATATATTGCCAATATATGTATCAAAAAATATTTGTATTGGGGGACCTCATATAATATACATCAGTGGATATTTTGCATGCAGTTTGATATTTCATTCCATGGTTGGCAGTTGAAACATAGACAATTACGCCAAATGAATGCCTTGTAATGTGTAACACTCTAAATTAAGAATCATAGCAGGCTAAATATATCTATCTCTGGTATAATCTCATAGCACATTTGTGACGGTGTTACAAGGTTGCCATTCATTCTTTGGAAAATGACTAGCTAAAAGTTACCTCTGGGTGTTACATTTCAGGACACTCTCGTTCTCGTTCAGTGTCTCACTCACACTCTCCACGATATCCTTCTGGTTCGAGAGGGAGATATCGATCTGGGTAAGTTGATCAGTTTTACCTAATATGATATCTATGAACTGGGGAACTTCAGTTTACAAATTACAAATTAACAGAGTCCTATAACAGAGAATGCGAGTTTGCAAATTAATTTGTTAGGTCCTATACGCCTTCTCCGAGACGACGTGACAACTCCAGGTCGCCTGATAGAAGGCATGCAGACCAGAATAGATCGCCTGTAGATTCTCCATGCGAAAGTGATGGACGGCGATCCTATTCTCCTGCCCGCGACGATCCTGATCGAAGGGATGCTGCCAATGGTTATGACAAGTGAGTAGAAACATATCAACGTGGTGTGCATTTGAAAATTGAGAAGCTAAGCGAGTTTCTTGATTGTCTTTCTGATATTCGTTGTATGTAGCTCTGGCACCTATCGTCCCACTTCCACCACCACCACCACCATTACCACCACCCAAAAAATTTAGAAACTTTTGGCAGTATATTTTTCAGACAAACTTTTTGAATTTCAAATCAGTAGAATTTTTAGAAAAATAACTGGTTAAAGTCAGTCTGTGTTTTACCACCAAAAAAGTAAAAAGAAACACTTGATCTAAAACAGACAGGAAATTTGATATTCTTTATTGATACGGTAAGCCTGTGCTCTTGATTGAATGGTAATTTTTACCTCTGAGTTATTAAATTTGATTTTATTTCATCAATACCGGCTGTTTGAGAAATCACACTGGCGGATTTTACAATTCCCATGATCATTTAGCACATATCTGCAGGAGATCTAAACATGGTGCGAAGGAAGCACGAGACCATAGGGGATCATCTCCAATGCGGGGGTCGAGATCGCCATCTCTGTCTAGATCCCAATCTGCTGATGCCGCATCACCTGCACGAATCTGATGAAGAAGATTGAAATGAAGGTGGGTTATGGATGTCCCTCTGTGGCCGACTTGTCTCGGACGTTGAAGCGGTAAGTTGTGTGCAACCAAAAACCAATGCTTGAAGAGGTCAGTAGTTTGAATGAACTTGTGTTCGTGTTGATATGGTCTTATATATCTAGAATGTAGGCATTGACATTTATCTGGTCGTATGCTTCCATCTGTTGTCGTTTCATCGCATGCCTGCTGTAAAACGGCGTAGTTTCCGTCGGCCTTGGTAGTAAGCGTGGGGTGGGGTATTTAATTTTTTACAATCCCAAAATTTCATAAAAATTCATCATAATACGGAAAACAATTTTAAAAATACAAAGAAAATGGTCAGGAATTTATTACAACTACACCTTATAGCCTCTGTCCCTTGAAAATGTATTTTATAATAGATTTAAGGTTTTTTTTTTTTTTACATTTTTAAGAAATATGCAAAATAGAAAAAAAATAAATACCAAATTTATTTTCTAAAAAGTTAACTGCTGTTAAAAATAAAATCCTAATGTTTATATTTTAGAAGATGCAATTAAAATGCATGAATTATAAAAATCAGAAATTTAAGAGGCTATCTAATTTTAGTGTTATAAGAACTTTTAAATTTATCTCTTAATGTTTATGTTAATAATATTAATTATGTCAATGTTATTTATATATATTTATATTGCTAGGCCTTTCAAAAAAAAGAAATTATATATGAAAAACAGAGATTAGAAAAACTAGTGGGTACTTAGGGTTTATATGTATGCAATTTTAATGTAAATTTTTATAAGTTATATTCTATCTGATATTTGAATCAATATGTTATGAGTGGTGTAAAAAAGACATTTTTTTTAATGTTTTAATTCATTTGATGCAGTGTATATTAGTGTGTTTATACTAATAGATTTATATGAAAATAAGTCAATAAATAAATATTATGTTATTTAAGGATGTTTTAAAAATAATTAAAAATATTTTAAAAAATAATCAAAATATTGAGATATATTGATGTGTTATGGATCTAAGATTTGAACAGATTCGGGTCAAATTGATCGTCTAAGTCTGTTTTCATCCACCACATTCGGATTTTGCACACCATAATTAAGAACAAGAGATTAGATGTTGTGGAATGTTGTCCCACTAAAATATTTCGATATTTAAGTTAGTAAATGGCTTTCAAGCTAAGAAGGTAAAAGTAATGAAAGCGATAAAAATGCAGAGAATATTGGGGTAGATAAGTGCTGTCGTTGAGAGAGGCTTTTGGGGGTCCCGTGAGAAATGCTAACTCTAAGTGCTGTGTTCACTAGGAACATAATAGCATAGAGAGTGAGGATTGCGCTTCTGAAAGCGTTGAAGCTTTGCAAAAGATGGCTTCTTGTGGACAAGAGGGAATAACGGAGGGCGTAAGATTGTTGGAGTATGTAAGTGTTTGTGAGCAAATTCAAGCGTCGTCCTGAAGCGAAGGCTTCAAGGCCTTTTATAGGCATTGCTTTTGACTGCTTTTTTTGCTTGGAAGGGCTTGATTCACGTGTCCTATTGGTATTACTTCCTCTTTTGGTGGAGAGCTTTTGTGGCAGCAACGGTCACTGTATTGATTGCCTTATTTCCATGTTCTTGTAACCGTTAAAGTTAGCAGCAGATAAGGAGAAGATTCTAGCCCATTCGTTTGGGGATGCGCGTTGGATCTGCTGATAATCGTTACTGAATGGATTGCCTTCTGTGAGGAGCGCGAAATCAGGAGAGAAGACTATTGTCGGTCATGGACAGGCGCGTGGGCCAAGTTGAACTTGGGTCGCATTAAGTTTGGTCTTCAAGTGGTCAAGATTCTGGTTAATAAAAGTGTTAATCGTCTTGAAAGTTGGCAGTCCAAGTTGTCCATTATGATTCTCCGTCTGCTTTGGCTTTCAACTAGTCAATACGGGGCGTTGACCGTTCTGGCATAAATGGGCCGTAGCGATTCTTGGCCGTCACTCTTTTTTGAGCCAATCCATTATTGATATACCCATCATATATTAAATAAATAAATATATATATATATATATTAAATATAATTCTTGATTTCAATATTTGTGATTATTTTAATTCAATTTATACAGGCTCAATTGAGAACAATATAGCCATCTCTATACTCAAATTATATTAGGGATGAATGTCCAAATCAAGTAAATAAATAATTTATAATTTGTTAAAAAAATCAAGATTATTGAGTCTAATAACAATTTAAAATTTGAATAATTTTTAAATATAATTAAAAAAATAAGATAATTAACAAATTATCTACCAACAAACTTTAATAAAGACTGAATTTATGCATGAACTTAAACCTAATCTTATGATTACATGATTACTTTTATTTTTATGTAATGTTCTTCCTTTTTGTCTTAGTTTTTAAAGGTTATGTAAAATCCCATTTATATATAATATCATGCATTTTGAATTAGACATACTAAGATTTGAATATTATAAAGAAAAATCGTACAAATTATGTTATTTTATGACTATTTAAAAAAAAAATAAAACAGTGATTTAAACAAGAATATAATTTTGAATTTTCATATAATTGAATATGAAAATGTAAATTTATGCCAAATTTATACTTAAATTTGATGCTGAGTATAAGTTATAGGGAGAGCTCATTCTAAAAAATCGGTCTAGTAGGAGGGAGAATCTCATAACTTATAAGTTTGAGGTTTTACCTCAAACTTTCAAATGTGAGACTCGCATTATTCCTCACTCCTTCAACAGCCACGACCTCGGTGGCAGCATTCTGCGACACTTTACTTGGCAGTTTTCACTCTACAAAGCTTGACTCCGACTCGGCGCACCGGCAGCAGGTCAGCCCTTTCGCAGGTGGCCCTTTTCGGTCAGAACTCTCAACAGGTAGCCTTCTCTGGGCTGAGACTACTCAATAAAAGCACAATTTGATACTAGTAAAAGCCAGATGGAGAGTCCATCCCAAAAAAGTAGTATTGTAAGAGGGAGAACCTCCTAACTTATAATTTTAAAATTTTACCTCAAATTTTTCAATATGGGAGTCGCATCATTATGATTTATTGTATAAAAATCCAAGCCATGGCTTTGAAAGAAAGAAGAACTAATTCCAAAGAAAAAGCAAGAGAAGAATATGAACATTTATAAGTTAAAAATATTTAAGATATTATAATTATCAATTCTGATAAAATGTCGCGATAGGAACGATTTTCTAGACATCAATTTAGATCTTTTGTATGTTGTACATTTTGTATTTTTTTCAGTACTCACTTTGGTCTTTAAGCACCCCAGAAATATCTATTCAAACGTAAGTATCATACCAATTAGCCTAAAAAAAGATTAGAAATTTGTCCTAAAAATAATCTTTTTGTCAAAAAATTTCAAGGCACAAAATATATTTTCAAAAAAAAATCCAACAGATCGATTCAAAATCTCTCAGATTAAATTTTAATTTATAATTTATATAAAAAATTAAATTTCTTCATCTTTTAATCACAACCGTTTATTTTTCAAATAAATAATTTAAATTTAAATTCTTATCATGGTTTCCTAAAATGTGTGGCAAAAAAAAAATGGACTAATGTCCCCATGATACTTTCTTCATTTAAAACATTAAGAGCTTCATCATTTATTTTCTATTAGTAGATAAATAATTTCAATTCTTATTCTTATTGAGCCAATAAAAAATAAATAGATTTAATATTCGATCTATATTTTAATTTAATTAATAATTTAAAATAATTAAATTATAACTATTTATTGAATTAATTTTTTCAATCATTAAATAGATAGAATATTTCAAATGCAAACAAATAAATTAATGCGGACGGTCCCTACTTTAGAAAAATCATTTGCCATGTCATTATCTTTGAGGAACGTATTTGATTCGGTCATGGGCCCAATGTTTTACCAAGGGCCACATTGCAAAATTCAATACTCTTAAGTGGCCAATAGCGAAATATTATGATAAAGAAGGGGTGAAAAACAAATACCAATAGAAGAGTGAAATAGAATATAAAACCAAAAACTCCAATTAGGTCTGGATTTAATGGACGAGAAATTTTTATTATTTAAATTTTAATAGTTGTGACTGGAAAAAAAAGAAACCACGATGGGTTCGTTATGATCAGATTATGACACGTTGACGGCGAGTAAGCAGTTTTGGACGGACGGCGAGGATTAATCGTCTGCACTGGTTCTCCTGGGAGAAATATGGGCGTGGAGGGGATGCTTCATGACGATGGTGAACTCCTGCTTCTCGGCGAGATCAACGCCATCGCCGCTCACGGCTTTCCACTCGAAATTCCAAATCAAATTGGCAACGAAATACTCCAAGTGAAGAAGGGCCAAGCCATATCCAGGGCAGATCCTCCTCCCCGCGCCAAACGGCATCATTTTGATCTCCTTGCTCCCCGTTATATCGAATTCTTCCACGCCGCCGCCTAAGAATCTCTCTGGCTTGAACTCCATCGGGTCTTCCCACACCTCCGGATCCCACCCTATCTCAGCTACCATGAAGTTCACCGGGGTTTTCCTGGGAACCGTGTACCCACTCAGCTCCGTCTCCTCCCTCACGGTGTGCGGGAGCACAAAGTGCCCCGGCGGGTGCCGCCTCAGTCCTTCTAGAATCACCGCCCTTAGGTAAGGAATCTTGCCCAAATCCTCCTCCCGGACCTCCTCCGCCTCTGCTTCGACGACGCCGTTTATTTCGTCGAACAGTCTGGCTTGGACGGCGGGTTGCTTGACGAGATGTGCCATTATCCACTGCAGCGCTGTCGAGGTGGTGTCGGTGCCGGCGTCTATGAACTCTGAGCAAAGGCTTCTCATCTCTCCTTCCGTCAGCTCCCTCTTTCCGCCGTCCTCCTCCAGTTCCAACTCAACCAAGGTGTCCACGTAGCACGTAAGCGGGTAATCCTTGTAATCCTCATTACCTTTCCTCAAATTTTCGCGATCCATTTTCGCCTGCTTTCGCGCTCTTATGAGCCGGAACAACACCTCATCTTGATCCCTCCTCTTGTCCATGAACTCCTTCCATCGGCTACGCAGTAAGATTCTGGTCAATCTAGGCCAGAAATCAAGAATCTGGAATCTGTTGAACGACACCAGTAGCTGCCGTTGGACGGCCTGGATTTGTTTTATCTCATCCTCGTTCAGCTTATCGCCAAAGCACATGAGGACTAGCAAGCAGAACATGGCGTAGCTAAAATGATCGACGACCTTCACGGCGACGCCGTTCGCGGAGTCGGACTTGAGGCTGTTGAGGAGAATGTCGAGGACCCATTTGCGGGCTTGGGAGTAGGACTTGACGCGAGTAGGGTGGAGAATCTCCGCGGTGAGGTTGCGGCGGAGGAGGCGCCAGGTGGGGCCGTACGGGGCGGAGCTAATGTTGTGCTGGTTGCTGCTCATGATTTTTCCAGTGGCACGGGCCTCCGGTCGGTCGGCGAAGACGGCGCCGTTCTGAATGAGCGCCTTGTGGGCGAGGGAACGGCTGGAGATGAAAACGGCCGATCGTGAGCCGATGGGGAGGGTCACAATCGGCCCAAACTTTGAGGAGAGCGATCGGAGGATCGCTTCCATGTCGCCGCTGGATTTACCGACATATCGGAGGTCACCGATGATGGGTATCGCCAGCGGTCCGGGAGGAAGCTTCTTAATCCGGCCTTGAAGCTTTGATTTAAAGAGGAGGTCAACGACAGATTTGAGTAGAAGTAAAAGACAAACTGTGACGAGGAGTATGAACAGGGTCTCCATTGTTGCTTTAGCTGCAAAGCTTTGTGCAGAGAGAGCTGAGACGATGTGTGGTTGGTTCAGGTCGGAGCCGGAATCTTCTTTATATAAGACAATTATTATAAAAAAAAAAAGATTTTTTTTATTTTTCCTAACTGTAATAAAATTTTAATAAAATAAATTTAGCCTTAATTACCTTTTGTAATCTTTTTCACTTAAGAGTTCTAATCGTTACGAGTTTAATAGGTTAGAACATAAATTTTATATTTATTTTATTATTACTAAAATTATTATGTTATTATTTAATTATTTTAATAATTGATGCCACATCAAATTCAAATTACTGTACAAATTAAAAAATTAAAGATATATTCACTTGTCTGGCTAATTTGAAGCAAATCCAATCCGTATATGCTCCAAATTTAAATTTTATATAGTACAAATAAAATATCATATGATTGACAGAACTTATTCCCTAATTTATTTTTTTGACGCTCAAATCAGATATCTTTTTATATTAAAAAATTGAAGGATGATATAAAGTGAGAGTGTTATGTATAGAGAGTTTTAGTGTGATGGGCTTGATAGAAAGCGTCTTAAAAAGAAAGAAAAAATGTGTCGAAGGGGAACGCTTTTGAATTGTTACTTTTTGATGGTTAGAATTCTGCTAATAAAAAATATATTTTTTTTGTTTTGCTAACTTTTTGTTATTTTGTCAATCTCTTTTCTTATTAGGAAAGAGGGATATATATAGAGTTAAATGACAATTGCTTTCTCTTCACAACTGCCACAGAATTGTCCGAATGGATAAGGGACACTGTTCAGTCGATAGTTCCAATCAGATTACCAGATCTATCGAGTAGCCCGAATAAGAGAATAATGTTATTCGTTTGGACCGGTTAGAGTAAGTTCCTTTAATGAACGAGAAATGAGCAATTCTGATAAAGCTGATAGACTTATCTGCCTACTTTGAATTATATGGGCTAACTATGGTGTTATTCAATTTTCAATTTATTCCTTTTGTTGATGGCCTTTCTTCTTAGATTGGGCTGACTGTATTCATCAATTATAAAAAAAATAATTATTAAAATTATTATTCTATTAAAATAAAGAATAAAAAATTAACTCCCTTGATAAGTTTTATTTCTAATTTTTAATAATAACAAGTTTAATATATATTTTATTTAATCCAACCATGAAGTAGACCTGCTTAAATTTAATTCATGTCTGATATTGGTTTAGAAAAAAATTCATGACTATTAAATTAAATTAGTGTAGACATGTTCACAATCTGACCCAAGTTTGTTTGTGATGGGTATCAGTACCCACAACTGCTTATGATGGGTATTAGTATCCATTAACTACTTATGGATAAGGATTTGTGATAACCTCTGCGGTTTGAAAGAAACGGACCATAACCAATTAGAGGAGTTATGTAACCAACTGGAGAGGTT
>JAOVVI020011631.1:0-12568 GCA_028571085.2 Nepenthes alata | reverse complement strand
CAAGTCCCCTCAAAAGAAGCTGATTGTAGAGTTTCCCGAGAGAATGAATTGGTTTCAGCAAGCTTGTCATTAATCCCAAATAAATATTACATGAAGAATCCTAATGAAGGCGACACATACCCTATCATCGTCACTTTGCTGTTGTGGTGCGAGGGACCTATTTAGAGACATTTAGACTCGACCATGGTATTAAGTTATTACCTCCGACCCGGAGCCAGGAGCCCTCCGTCCTAGAAACCTGGATCCCTCCGTCCCAGAGCCAAAAGCACTCCGTCCTACGATCCCTCCGTCCCGAAACCAGGAGCCCTCCATCTCAGAACCACAAGACCTCCGTGCCGGAGATAGGAGCCCTCCATCCTAGGAGCCCTCCGGCCCGGAGCAAGGAGCCCCCCGATCGGAGCAAGGAGCACTCTATCTCAGAGCCACAAGCCCTTCGTCTTGGAGCCGCGAGCCCTCTGTCTTGGAGCTGCGAGCCCTCTATCCCGGAGTCAGGAGCTCACTGTCTAAGAGTCAACCCTCCGCTCAAGTAACCAGAATGTTGACCCACCAATGCAGCTTAGTAATTCTTCTCTAAGGAGCCAATCTGTCAGGCGCACCACTAGCCCCCCTCCCGCAGTGGGCGCACCTTTAACCCTCCCTCTGCCGGGCATACTTCTAAGCCGCCCTCTGTGGGCGCACCTCTAAGCCTCCCTTCTGTCGAGCGCACCTCTAAGCCGTCCTCCGCGAGCGCACCTCTAAGCCAGCCTCCACGGGCACACCTCTAAGCCGCCCTCCGCGAGCAAACCTCTAAGTTTCCCCTCTATCGGGCGCACTTCTAAGCCTCCCTCAACGGGCGCACCTCTAAGTCGCCCCTCTGTCAGACTCACCTTTAAACTGCACCACTATCGGGCACACCTTTAAGTCGTTCTCTATGGGCACACCTCTAAACCGCCCCTCTGTCGGACGTACCTCTAAGCCGCCTTCCGCTGGGGACACCTCTAAGCCGCCCTTCTGTCGGGCAAACCTCTAAGCCGTCCTTTTGTTGGGCACACCTCTAAACCGTCCTCAATGGGCGCACCTCTAAATCACCCCTCTATCGGACGCACCTCTAAATCGCCCATCTAGCGGGCGCACCTCTAAACCGTCCTCCGTGAGCACACCTCTAAGCTACCTCTCTACCGGGCGCACTTCTAAGCCGCCCTCCGCAGGTGCACCTCTAAGCCACCCGTTAGCCGGCACATCCAAACGCTCCACCGCTATAGGCACATATGCATTCATCGCATCCTCCTAACATCTTTATATTCTCAAAGAAGGATTTCTAATTTGATCATCAAAGGATATACTGTGTGAGCAATTTTTGCCGTCCTCTAACCTCTATTTATAGTTTATGGTGCGCAGATTTTAGGTTAATAGCTACGAGGACTGGACCCGCTCCAGTTCAGCCCACAGCGGAAGAAGGAAGGCTCCCTAATCTATACCACAACCTAAGAACCAATGACACATTATTGGCAATGTCTATGGGAACAACTAAAAAGTCATTCCACCTTATAACAGTAAAACAAACACAATCAATACTCGTGCTCCAGCCAGCACATCGGAAGAAGATATCACCTCCCATGGTGACGACCCCTCATTTGGTAGCCATGCCAATAGGTGACCGACACCAAATGTACGGGCATCTGGCGCTCAGCAAAGCACCCTCTTCTTGACCATTGGTACTCATCTGAAAATGCAATACTCAGAACTTCGTCCTCTAACTCCAAGATGGATGAAGAACAGTCGGAGGAAATGTCACTAATGGCAACAACCCCAAGCCGGGTAGCCATGCAGACAGACGATCAATCTTGAGCGCGTAAGCACTTGATATTCAGCCGGGTGTTCTGGACATATTGTCCCCAGACCGTCTGAAAATGTAACACCGGGGGCTTCACCGATCAACTTTCAAGCAATCTGAGAAAGTCAGCATCCTTAGAGGATCAATCGGCCTGACGACCTCAGGACCCAGGCGGCCCCCTGTACTTGTCACATTAGCGAGACAACCTCGGTATTTGAGAGGATCTGAGCAACGGAGCCCACTACCGAAGAAATGATTGATCCGGTCCTAGGGAGCCAGGCCAAAGCCCAAAGCGGCAACGCCTTGTCACTCCCAAGACTGCCGGCAGCCTCCACAAACTTGGAGAGGTCCCAGGCAAAATCAACGGACAAGCCATTGTGCGGTCCTACACTCGCGAGCTACCTTGCTAAAGCGAAGAGCATAACCCATGGACACAGCAAGGCTAGTCCGAAGACGCCACGCTGGGGGATTCCCCTCCAACTTTTGGACCTCACGTGTCCAATTGAAGACATTGCATTGGGGGCTCTACCCTTCGACTCCTAAACCAACAAAGCAGACAAATACCTGCAAAAGATCTGGTGGCCTAACAACCTCGAGGCCTAAGCAGTCATGAGCGGCACGATCTAGTGGTAGCCAGAAGGTGATCCAAGCAATGAAGTGCAGGTGAAGGCCCAAAGCGGCATGATCCATGCCGCTCCAAATGTCGCCAGGAGGCGCTGACCTTTAACCCTATAGACTCGGTGAGGCAAACCCGACCTTTCAGAGAGTAGAGGCTACAAATGTGAGACGCCAGCTCGAGCAGCTGTTCCGTTGTTAATGGGCCATTCTCAGCCTCAACGATCCTCCCGAGTAAGGCACACTAGTCAGTAGGCTGATCCCGCTGCAACGCCTCTTGTCAACCTATTGCATGGCAGCAGACCCTTTAAAAGTTATGGCAACACTTGCAATGGGGGCTCGACGTACTCGACCCACCACCCATTGCATCGTAGAAAACATCATCAAGCCAAGCGCTGCATCGGTCGAGTCACTTGAGGCAGTATCAGCCAACAACGAGACCCGAAACACTAGCCAACAGGATACCTAGTGTAGTAGCAGTGCGCTACCCAACCACTTCATGGCAAAGGACCAAATCCCATAGAGCAGAGGGGCCATAGGCTAGGTCGCCTACCAAAGCACCCCGACGACCCTCCAAAGTGGTACACCCTAGTCGTGCACTCAGGGCGGTGAGCACGTCACAAGAACACCACTTACATGCCGATGATTCCACGCCGAATTTAGGTAAGTCTTTCTTACACCATACTACTTGCTTGAATTATGTTTCTGTTAATAGGATAGTAATATTATTTGCTCATGCAAGTGATTATATAACACTGCATAAAATCATGTGACATAGACTGCCCTTAAGTCAGAGAATTTCCACCCACTCGTAGTTAAACCCCGGTCATCCAGGTGGCCCGTAGGCTGTCGAATAAAATTTTAGTCATCCAGGCAGCCCGTAAGTAGTCGAATTGAACCCTGATCATCCAAATGACCAATAAGCAGTTGATTTAAACTCTGATCATCCAGACGGCCTATAAGCGGCTAAATTAAATCTTGGTCATCCAAGCGGCCTACTAGCGGTCAAATTAAATCATGATCTTGTCACAAAGCGGCCCATGTGAGGTCGAACTCAAAACCTTAGAGGGCTTTTTAGCATGCGTGCGGCGATCTCCTCCCAAAGAAAAGAGCACTGTCATTAAACGACAGTTGGCGGATTAGGACCAGACTGATGAAAGCTATGACGTCCTTAAATAGGACCAAGCATTGATGGTACATGCGGGTGATACCCTATGCTAGCAAAAGCCTGATAACAATAGCCTTAAAGCTTAGTCAGCAACCACATCTTTCACCGCCACAACCTCCTCTTGGCAAGGGTAAGCGCGACCAACTTGACGTGTTCGTCAGAGCCAGGAGGTTTAGACGAAAACCGCGTCTCCTCCGGGCCATGACTTCCCTTCACAGGAATGATTGGAATCCAACGCAAGTCATCCCCAACAGCTCTGACACTCTGCTAGAAAGCAAAGCGGCATCCTCTAAGAGGGAGTCACTGAGATCGGGATCCTAGGCTTGGCCGTGGTCACGGTATTGATCCATTTGCTTGACCCGAGAGCCAAAGGATCCCCAATTCTAGCAACTGAGCTTTCTAGGGGATCCTCACTCCTAGTTTGATTAGCTGACTCGCCAACAACAAAACACGATGAGAAGAACCTTTCCAGGGAACGCAAGGTGTATCATATTGCCACCGCTCAAACGATCAGCTATTTTAAGGTAAGTCACCTCCCAACCTCTCAAAGCGCATCCTTACAACGAGAAAATCTGATCTCGAGCCTGAGACCTTCCCTCTATGCTCTCCTGGATCTTTCCTGAGACTCGGACGGCTTGCGGTCAAAATCAGTCAACAAAGATTTTTGGCTCCACACTACTCTATAGATTCGAGCACTTCACCGATCAACGGATCCGATCAACAAAGATTATCGGCTCCACACTACTCTCCGAATTCGAGCACTTCACCGATCAAT
This sequence comes from Nepenthes alata, assembly GCA_028571085.2. Taxonomy (NCBI): domain Eukaryota; kingdom Viridiplantae; phylum Streptophyta; class Magnoliopsida; order Caryophyllales; family Nepenthaceae; genus Nepenthes; species Nepenthes alata. Next base: position 8,197 of record JAOVVI020011631.1, on the reverse strand, counting down.
GGATCCGGCCAACAAGGATTTTTAACTCCACACTGCTCTCCAGATTTGAGCACTTGGGTGGTCAACGGATCCGGTCGACTAGCATTTTCGTCTCCACACTACTCTCCGAATTTGAGTGGGTTGGTCAACAAAATTGGTCAACCATATTTTTAACTCTGTTCTGCTCTCTAAATCAAGTGATGCGATCAACCAAGCTAGTTAACTATCAATCCAGTTCCATCCTCTCTCTAGAGTCAAACATTCCGGTATGAATCTGATCAACGACCACCCCTTTTTTCTCCGACCAAGCCAAGAATAGTGAAAAAGAGAATCCATGTCAGACTTAGGGGGACAACATGACCAGTCTCATCATATCATGAACATGCGAGAGATCAAAAATTTGGTCTACTGGTATGGGGGGCTAGTGATGGATCCAACAACCATGGGCCCAAGGGGCGAGGCCCCATAGCAAGATCACAATCCAACATAATTTTTTTCAAAATGAAGAGTTTTATATTGCTCCAGCAAGAATAGTACATCTACAAGCCACGCTATAAATTCAGGCACCCTCAGAAGTTTTAAGGAGTTTCATAAAGCTTCAAATAGTTTGGCATTCCCAGGAAGGCAACCTATCCTCCGTTGAGGAGTTGGCCTTCTCCCGAGAGCCAGAAGCCCTCCAACCCAGGGGCACTCCTTCTCAGAGTCAGGAGCACTCCATCCTAAGAACCCTCCATCCCAGAGCCAAGAACCCTCTGTCCCAAGAGCTATACGTCTCAAAACAAAGAGCCCTTTGTTTTGGAGTCAGGAACCCTCCGTCCCAGAAGCCAGGACCCCTCTGCCCTAGAGCCAGGAGCCCTCAATCCTAGAAGCCCTCCGTCCTACGAGCCCTCTGTACCATAGTCAGAAGTCCCTTGTCCCAGGAGCCCTCCATCCCGGACCCAGTGTTAGGCATATTTTTAGTTGGCATCTTCTGTGACTGTGTCAGGTAGCTTCCTTAGTCTCTTGTGGGGCGTTCGATTATCTGCAACATCACACTTGCTTGGAAGACTTTTATCTGCCTCATGCTAGAGGATTGTTGTCATCACTTCTCAGCATTCACGTTACATTATCCTCTGTTTTGGCCATTCCCGGGACCGACACACACTGGGGGTCCAAGGCGCAGACTAGGCGTGCTCTCATGGAGCATGCGCTCGATGCACGTCGAGGTGCACAACTACGCATTCAATAGAATGGAGCGCTCGCTGTGCACCTAGTTTGCACTCGAGCACCCACACCCGAAATCCCCTAAACCTAACCCTCACTCACCGCGTGCTCGAGCAGCGCTTAAGCGGCGCTGGTCTTTGTGTCTAACGGTTCCTTATTTTTGAAATCAGTTTTGGCTTCATATATATATATATATATGTCTTAAGTTTTTTGAAACTCTAACTCGGCTAATAGAATTTTGAGGAGCTTTTCTCTCTTGTAAAGTCATCTTTCTTATGCTCTATTGTTGAAAAAACTTGAAACTAACACTCATGCTCTAATGAAAAAGTTTTCTCTTCTCATCATGGTCTCCTATTTACATCTCTTTTTGTTGTGTAACCTTTGTAACTACGTCAGTGGCGTAAACACTGGGATCCAGTGAGTTTGACAATTCAAAAGGCTCAAGAGAAAATATTGACGTCAAGACCGAAAGGTGCCCGATTTTGTTGTCGTGGACAAATCCAGAAAGGCCCTTGGTAGGGATCACAAGATGGTTGTAAGTTGGCTAGGCTAATGAATTATTACCACCCGGTCTGTAAGTTGATTTTTATAGTACATTTTTTTCCTGGCAATTGAAGCCCAAAGGGTTTTTCTTAATTGTTGTGGGTATCGGGTTTTTCCTTTGCCACCAAAAAACTTATTTTTTTATTATTCTTGTTGCTTTATTTTTATGCTCACATTGATTATATCATCTAGATAAAAATACTCTTTACATGTATTGAGTATTTGATCGTGTACTACTTCTGCTAATTTATGATGGGGGTCAAAATATTTATTATGCGATTTAGGACCGAAATGGTATCACAGACTTACCCCGATCTGCGACCCCCAATTTTGATGTATATGAGTGGATCGCTCTCCATACCTCCCTTCTTTAATGGGAGCAACTATACCTATTAGAAGGTTCGGATGAGAGCATTCCTCAAATCTATGGATGAGCACATGTGGGCAAGCACCCAAACTGGGTGGACTCCACCCCAAAGTAATGATGAACCAAAAGTTCTGTTCTCATTGTCAAAAGAAGAACTTGATGTGTGCAATTGGAATACTAAGAGATTACATGCTATTTTTATGGTCGTATCTCCGAAAGAGTTCAAACGCATATCTATGTGTGACACTACAAAACATGGGTGAAAAATACTTGAAATAACTCATAAAGGAACCAAACTTATAAAAAATTTAAAATTGCATATGCTAATGACCAAATTTGAAGAAATCCGTATGAAAGATGATGAAATGTTTGATGAGTTCTACGCATAATTAAATGATATTGTGAATTTCACGTTTAATTTAGGAGAACGAATCCCTAAAAATAGAATTATTAGAAAAATTTTTAGATCACTCCCTGAACGGTTTAGACCTAAGGTCATCGCTATCGAAGAAAACAAAGACCTTGATAAAATGAAGATCGAAAAACTTGTAGAATCCCTCCAAACTTCTGAGCACACACTTCCATAGTTAAGGAAGCAAAAATCAATTGCCCTAAAATCCGTTAGGGAAGAAAGACATCGTGACTTCGACAAGGAGTCAAATAGCAATGAAGATTTTACTACATTTAATAGATATTTTAAAATTTTTTTAAAGAAAAAAAATCTTCATCTGACTTACCAAGTTTGGAGTTAAGACGAACTCTAAAATCTGATAAAAAAGACCGACATAAAATTAAAGAAAAGTACCCAAAGTATTCAATGACACAAGTGTAAAGGTTTTGATCATTATCGTACTGAATGTCTAAACCTTCAACGCCAACAAGGTCAAATCTATGCCACAGAAAAGGGGAGTAGATCTATACCACATAAACGTGTCTCATTATGTGGTGTGAGGGGGAGAGAGGGGGAGATTATTCTTGATAGGGGGAGACGGTACTATTTCTACTAGGGGGAGTTTTCGCGTTTATGGTATATTGTTTCGTTTTATGTTTATGTGTATTTATCTCCTTTCTATTGTATTTTTGTCATTTTTGCACTAACCGTGTCTGTTTAGGAATAGCTGTTCTTTCCTGGTGGACAGCAGGCAGCCGCTTCAGAAGTTTGGTGTTTTGTAATTCATATGTTAGAGACATTTATCTACTTGGCATATTCCATGACTGTATGTATTATTATATCAATGTCGGGTTGTGGGTTGTTGGGATAGAGTCCGTGTTGTCCGTTCCCGCTCGTCGTGAGCTCGATTCCCACGCAAGCGAAAAAAATAGAAGGTGCCCGCCTGCCACTCGCTCGATACCCGCTCAAGCGGAAACAACAGTGTGGTGGTCGCTTGTCACTCGCTCGAGCTAACGGAGGGTTTCTCTTGAAACCCTTCGTTCGCCCGCCGTGCGCTCGAGCTGCGCTCAAGCGCGCCAGCAACGGGCAAAATTTTTGAACGCGTTTTTGCCTCCTCTATAAATTTATACCTTATGTTCTTAAAACCCAAAGCACGCTAGAGCCTCTTCGGACATTTTTGGAGCCGCACTACTTGAGAGAAGAACATTCTTCTTGCTTTTTAATCTTGCTTCATTTGAGAAAATCGAACCTACTACGCTCTACATCGTTGAGCCTCATGTTCTAACGGTTTCTCTCTTCAATTCTCTTTACCACTTAAACTCTTCCTTCCTTCTACATTCGTTGGAGATGACGGTACGTTGAAGAAGGAGATCCGTTCGTGGTTGGCAATTCAAGTGGCACGAGAGGGAAGATTGACATGAAGACCGGAAGGTGTCCGGTTTCATTGCCGTGGGCAAATCCAAGGAGTTCCTTGGTAGGGATCACAAGTCGGGAGTAAGTCGGCTAGGTTAGCATGTCGTTACCACCCGGGCTGTAAATTGATTTTTATAGTGCATTGCTTCCCGGGCCGTTGAAGCCCGGAGTATTTTTCTCGATACCGTGGGTATCAAGTTTTCACTTCGTCATCAAAAATCACATCTTTTTCATTATTACTCATCGTTATATATATTGTGCATGTTTGTTATCTCGTTAACATCTAGTACTAAATATCTTTTATGTGTATTAGATATTTATTTCTACTACTTCCGCTATACTTTTAACGGGGTCAAAACTTGATTGTTCACGTTAGCACTGAAAGTGCTTTTTCACATTATATTGTGTCAATTATCTCAAGGCGCTTGTATTTTATTATGTTTACGTGTTTCTTTTACTATGAGTACATTTTCATGTACACGGGTCATATCTCGGTGGTGTCTGATCCCGTGATTCTCTTGTATTCTCTTTATATTTTTTTGTGTGGGTTTTGTCACAGAATTGTCGAAAGGGGAGATCGTTAGATATCTTTTTAGTTGGCATATTTCGTGACTGTATCGGGTTGCTTCCTTACTCTCTGTGGGACGTTCGATTATCTACAACATCACACTTGCTTAGAAGACTTTCATTTGCCTCATGCTAGAGGATCATTGTCGTCACTTCTCAGTATTCACGTCTCATTATCCTCTATTTTGGCCCTTCTCGGGACTGGCGCCCACTGGGCGTCCGAGGCACAAACTAGGCGCGCTCCCATGGAGTGTGCGCTCGATGCACGCCCGAGGCGCACAACGAGCACATTTAGCAGAATCAAGCACTCGCTGTGCGCCCAGTTCGCGCTCGAGCGCCCACACCCAAAATCCCCTAAACCTAACCCTCACTCGCTGCTTGAGCGGCGCGGGTCTTTGTTTCTAATGACTCCTTATTTTTGAAATCATTTTTGGCTTCATATATATATGTCTTAAGTTTCTTAAAACCCTAACTCGGCCAGCAGAATTTTGAGAAGCTTTTCTCTCTTGGAAAGTCATCTTTCTTATCCTCTATTGTTGAGAAAGCTTGAAACTAACACTTGTGCTCTATTCAAAAAGTTCTCTTCTTATCGTGGTCTCCTATTTACATCGTTTTTTATTGTATAACCTTCGTGACTACATCAGTGGCGTAAACACTGGGATCCAGTGAGTTCGACAAATCAAGGGGCTCGAGAGAAAAGATTGATGTGAAGACCGAAAGACGTCCCGTTCCATTGCCATGGGCAAATCCAAAGCGTTCCTTGATAGGAATCACAACATGGGAGTAAGTCGGCTAGGTTAGTGCGTCGTTACCATCCCGTCTGTAAGTTAATTTTTATAGTTCATTTCATCTCTAGCCGTTGAAACTCGGAGTATTTTTCTCGATTACTGTAGGTATCAAATTTTATCTTTATCACCAAAAAACTTACCTTTTTATTATTCTTGTTACTTTATTTTTATACTCATATTAATTGTATCATCTAGATATAAATACTCTTTACGTGTATTAAGTATTTGATTGTGTATTACTTTCACTAATTTATTGTGGGGGTCAAAATATTTATTGTGCGATTTAGGACCGAAACGGTTTTTCAGTCAGGATCCCTCTGTCCCAAGAGCCCTCCAACCCAGAGGCATGAGTCCTCCATCCGAGGAGCCTTCTGTCCTAGGAACCCTCCATCTCAAAACCAAGAGACCTATGTCCTGGAGAAAAGAGCTCTTCGTCCTAGGAGCCCTCTATCTCGGAGCGAGGAGACCCCCGGTTGGAGCAAGGAGCACTTCGTCTCGGAGCCGCGAGCCCTTCATTCTGGAGCCACGATCCCTCTATTCTGAAGTCAGAAGCTCGCTATCCAAGAGTCAACCTTTACTCAAGTAACCAGAATGTTGACCTACCAATGCAGCTTAGTTCTTATTCCCTAAGCCACCCCTCTATCGGCGCACCCTCTAAGCCGCCCTCCACGAGTGCACCTCTAAGCCGCCCCTTTGCCAGGCGCACTTTTAAATCACTCTCCGCGGGCGCACATCTAAGTTGCCCCTCTATTGGACGCACTTCTAAGCCTCCTTCCGCGGGTGCACCTCTAAGACGGCCACCACGAGCACACGTCTAAGCCTCTCATTTACTGGGTGCATCTCTAAGCCACCCTTTTATCGGGCATACCTCTAAGCCGCCCTCTGTGGGCGCACGTCTAAGCCGCACTCCGCAGGCGCACCTCTAAACCACTTCTTTATGTACATATGCATTTATCGCATCCTCTTAGTATCTTTCTATTCTTAGATAATAATTTTTAATTTGAGTATCATAAGATATACGGTGTAAGTAATTTTTACTGTCCTCTAACCTTTATTTATAATTTATAGTGTGCAGGTTCCAGATTAATAGCGACGGAGATTAAACTCGTTTCGGTTCGATCCACAATAAATAAATAAAAAGTTTCATAATTTATCACATAATTTAAAAATTAAGAACGCATCAAGTTTATTTTGAAAAATAAAAATCTTTTTTATAAATTTTATTTTTTTATTAATAAATTGAAACTTTCAATAAATAAAAAAGAGATGGGGAAATTGTGCGACATGATTGGCAGCAGAAACCCTAACTGGGAAAGGCAAGTGTCAGCCGGACATTCTGCGATCCAACAGATTGGCACGGGGGCACTGCAAATGCGTGACCTCTTAGTTTCCCGTGGGAATTACATGATGAGGTAGGGGCAAGCGTGGAAACCACGGTGACGCACATGCAATTCGCACCGCTACGGCTGACGTGGGAGGATCTTATCGGTTGTTTCCTTACCTTCCCGTGCCCATGTTTTTTTGATATTTTGATTTTTTTGTTTTTTTCAAAAACTGACGTGGTCAGGTCTACACGTCAGTTTCTTCTGATTCGTCAATATTTTTGGGTAGCAGAAATGCAGTGTCGTGTATAATAAAAAATAAATAATATTATTTATATAATTAATTATATACTTAATTATGTTAAAATTATTATTTTTAATATTAAAAATAATAAAAATAATAAAATAAAAATATGATAAAAATAATACTTACTTTTATAATTTTAATATTTAAGTATACAAATAATATTCCTTTTGATAATTTAGATTTGGAAGGTGGCGTGCTTTGAAAGGCTTTTATGTCTGCCACATCATTTGCATTTCTATTTATACATCGCTACTTCCAAATATTCTAAATAAGAGATAAAATTAAAAGACATATAATTCATAAATTTTATTATGAATGATTTGGTTACAAAAATCTATAAACAGAATACAAAAGTAAGTTACAATTCTTTGTGTCATACTCTTATTTTTCAAGAGTAGCAACGATATCAAAATATATACATATGAGTATCTTCTCCGGTGGCATCTGCTCTACAAGTTGGTCACCCACCCTACAAGTCGTTCACCAGCCCTGTGAGTTGATCGCTTGTCATATAAGTTGATCACATACTTTGCAAATTGATCACCTACCCTACAAGTTGATCACTTTCCCTACATGTCGATCATCTACTCTGAAAGTCAATCAGTATGGCAAACCTCGTCAGGGTGGTTGGCCAAATGGAGGCTACATTGGGTTAGCCGGTCAGCCACATTTGATAGGCCGGTTTCTCCTCGCCGATCTGCACATCTGGTTGATCGGTGTCATCTTGCAGGCCGGTCATCCTCAATCTTCTATATTTCGCACTCCGACTGCCATTGGTTGACTGTGCGGCCAGCTCCTTTAGCTTAATAGTTTGGCTAATTGCACTTCAGCCTTGGCCTTGTTCCTCTTAGGTCTCAGTCTTAACTTGGTCGCCCTTTGACTTCTGCCCAAACGATTGTCCATCGACCGCTTAGCCCGGCACTCTTTGCGCACGAACACCACAATGCTTCACCCCAATATTGCACCCATGTAAATAATCGATTAAACTTTCTGATTGGTCTATCAACTGGATATGGGTCCACGCGATAGTGATCTATATCCCAACAAACTCTCCCTTACAATCGTGTGGGGCTAACATCTGTCATTTAGACAATACAACGATAGACTTCAAGCTTTTCCTTCGTCAGTACTTTGGTTATCGTATCCGATCAATTCTCTTCAATCCTAACCTTTTCGAGTGTCAACAATGTTGAGTCAATAATATCTTACACCCAATAATATCGGATATCAATATGTTTTGATCTAAAGTGGAATAAAGAGTTTTTATAGAGGTGGATTGCCTTTGACTATCAAAGAGTAGCATGTACCTCTCCTTTC
>JAOVVI020011628.1:0-12570 GCA_028571085.2 Nepenthes alata | reverse complement strand
CTGTAGAGCATGGAGAGCACTTGAGAATTGTGCTACAAAGTTTGCGAGAGGCGCGCTAGTATGCTAAGTTCAAGAAGTGCAAGTTCTAATTGAAAGAAGTTGCATTTTTTGACCATGTCATTTTCGGACATAAAATGTCTCTAGATCCATCTAAGATTGAGGTTGTGATGAATTGGGCTCGGCTAACCAATCTGACTAAACCGAGGGGTTTCTCAGCCTAGTTGTATATTACAAGAGATTTGTTTAGAGCTTTTCCAATAACGACATGCCAATGATCAAGCTAATACAAAAGGATGTTATTTTTTGTCTAGTTCGACACTTGTGTGAGAAGCTTCCAGGAGTTAAAGTCGAGGTTGACCACAACATTGATTTTGACAATTCCACAATGTTCAGGTAGATCTGTGGTGTATTGTGACGCTTCACCAAATGGCCTAGGTTATATGTTGATGCAGCACAAGAATATGATCGCTTATGAATTTTGACAACTACAAATCTATGAGAAGATATCTCCAATCCATGATCTAGAGTTGGCCACAATTGTCTTTGCACTGAAGTCTCGGAGGCATTGCTTGTATGGGGAGGAGTTCATCATTATACATATCATAAGAGTTTGAAATAATTTTTTTCATAGAAAGAGTTGAACATGCGACGAGGCATTGGAAGGACCCTCTTAAGGACTATGATTGCCAGATCTTGTATCAACCTAGCAAGATTAATGTGGTGGCCGATACACTTAATAAATCAGCCGGTCTCTTGGCCCACTTAATAATGAGAGTGTGGAGGATGCTGGAGGAGGTCAAGGATTGCGACATCTAGCTACACTTGAGTGATCCCCAAATGGTACTACCTTACCTCAGAGTACAGTCAGTACTATTTGAGAGGATTTGATTGGCAAAGAGGGATGTCCCGAAGCTATCTGATATTATTAAGGAGTTACTTGTAAGTCTTAAGCAGATTATGAGGTCAGGAGAGACGAGACTCTCGCTTTCAAGGGCAGAATTTGTGTTCCCATCTTAGCGCAATTGAGAAAAGAGCTCATAGAAGAGGCACATCGATCAAAGTACACAATACATCCAAGTTCAGCTAAGATGTATTATGACATGAGGAGGACCTTTAGTGGAGCGGTATAAGGAGAGATATTGCAAAGTTTATTTCTAGGTAGCTGATTTGTTAGAAAATTAAGGCGAAGCACCAAAGGCTGGCCGAAAAGCATCAATCAATGCTGATTCAAAGCTGGAAATGGGAGTAAATCTCCTTAGACTTCATTGTTGGACTTTCGAGAACCTCCAGAGGCAGAGATGCCTTATGGGTTGTTGTGGACTGATTGACTAAGTTGGCACACTTCCTCACAATGAAATTGTTGTAGTCTTTGGATTGACTTATCAAACTCTACATTGACTAAACAGTGAGATTACACGTAACACCAGACTGATAGCCGGATTAAGAGGGTTATCCAGACACTCAAGGACATGCTCAGGAGCTCAGTTCTAGAGATGGGTGGTAGTTGGGACACATTTATTGCTCGCAAAGTTCACATACAACAATAGCTTCCAGACTAGCATTGGAATGACGACGTTCAAGGCATTGTATGAGAGGAAATACTGATCACTTGTGAGCTGGGAGAAGGTTGGAGATCAATAGATTTTAGGTCTTGACCTAGTATAGTAGACAATGGAAAAGATCCAGTTGATACGAGAGCAGGTGAGAGTAGCCCAAAGTTGACATAAGAGCTATGCAAATAGGAGGCAATGTGATCTGAGTTTTGAGGTTAGCAATATAGTTTTTTTTCAAGGTATTACCTACAAAGGGTGTCCTTCAATTCGGGAAACAAGGCAAGCTGAATACTAGATTCATTAGGCCATTCAAGATATTGGAGCGAATCAACGAGGTGGCATACCAGTTAGCATTACCACCATCTTCAGCATGAGTGGATGATGTCTTCCGCTTATCTACGCTGAGAAAGTCTGTCCACAAAGAGTCGCACATCATCGAATACGACCAGCTACAAATCCAGGACTTGTCCTACACCAAGGAGCTGTACAAATTTCTAATCGACAAGACAAGATTCTACACTCCAATGTGGTGCCACCAATAAAGGTCATGTAGAATCATCAAGATGAAAGGGAAGCAACCTGGGAAACAAAGGCTGATATGAGAAAAAAGTACCCTCGACTTTTCGAGGATTAAGGTCCATTTTCAAGGAAGGAAATTCCTTTTAGGGGGTAGATTGTAACATCTCATATGCTTTCAGTAATATTTTATATGCACAAATAATTTATTAATAATTTAATTCGAAGAATTTAATTAAATTTGGTGGGTTTAAACCTTGGAAGGGTAGTGGGCCGTGGATATCATTGCGCAAAGGGGGCCGGTTCACCATGCTATATATAGAGGAATACGTTCATAAAGCATTAATATCAACTAAATCTCCTCCTAGATTTAAGGAAGCCCTTAATTTTTGTCCTAATTCCTAGAAGGCTAAGAATTAGGATGACTTTAAAGTTTTTTTGCCAACTTATCATTTGGTCTAGTTAATTATAGGGTGCCTATTTTATAGGAAACCACCTTAGAAACGTCCTATTTTCTAGTTAGTTAATTATTATCCATTTTTTGAAGGCTATTTCTATATATGGGATACCTATATTCTTAAATCATGCTCAGCTGGTCAAGGTGCTAGGATAAGTAATACTATAGGTAAGGATAAAATTTGAAGTATAGACCTGAAATATAGAAACTTAGTTAAGGATTACCCTAACTATTTCTATCCCTTTAGCCGCCCCATTTGGTAGCCAATTGGTTAGGTTGTTAACTTGATTTTTGGTGTTGGAATTCAAGGATTAAAATAGCTAAATTAGATAAAAAGTTTCCAGGAGGAAAAATAGGAGTTTGTTAGATTAGCATTGTGCAAGGAAGTGTGGCTGATTGGAGGTAAAAAATGCAAGTGATTAATAATATTTTGGAGTAATTGATTATAATGGTTAAGGAATTAGCAATTTTTAAGAAGTTTAGTTGCATGTGGATAATTTGCTCAACCACTTCTACTTAGGCCTAGTTGACCACCCTTTTTTGTGTACCATTTCAATAGGTTCTTAACTATAATTCCGAATGTCAAATTTTGGTTGGTTATGGATCCTAAAAGGAAGAGGACATCCATGAGACTCCATAAGTCCATAACCTAAATTGCAGCTGATATGGAAGTCAAAATTTTGCGCACCAAATTTGATTCTTTGTTAGCTTGTACTAAGGAGTTGGTTGTTACTAATGAGAAAATCATTATCCATCTCTACTCTTCTTGAAATGCTAGAGAAATTGTAGGAAGACCATATCACAACTTACCCCTCCATTTTTGTGAGTAATACTGGTTTAACTTATCTTTGGCAGTCAAACATTGGTTAGTATTCTAACTGGTTTAGAGAGGGATTTCGGCTGCCAATAAGGGAGAAAATTCAGCCAACTTCTATCTTGATTTCCTAGGTCCAAGGAGAGGAATAACCACTTAGGTACAACCCCCTTCTTTTTATAAATTAAACCATAAGCCTAGCCTTCTTTCCTTTGTTTTTATTGGCATCCAAGAGGAGAAGAGGCAACCATGCGTCCAAGGAAAGGAGAGAAGAAATTAAGAAAATGAGGAGCATCCATACTAAAGTAAGTAGTCTTATGACCTTTTGTATTCTACTCTCAAATATCTATCGAGTAATCTTTGATTTTTCTTAAGGAAATCCATGTCCTACATTCACATATGTCTTGGTCAAGGGATTAAATTTAAACGGCCATGTATAATTTAGAAGGGTAATTAAGAATGTTAGTTGAAAATTGGTATCTCGAATGATTGATTCCAATGTCATGTTTCAGTTTTAGGAGCATGCTCATGTTAATCTTTTGATCGGAATTTAGAGTCCAATATTAGGAATCAATAAAGTTTATCTAGAAATATTATGACACTATATGATTACCTTAGATACATAATAATAAAAATTAAACTGGTAAAGAAGTAGCATGTAAAAATCCTAGTGGCCAAATGAACCAGAAAGGGTTGGAGAGTTGATTACATGATTTCATAACTCAAAACATATACTAAATTGATAATAGAAGATAAGAGAAAAATGTTCTCTAGCTCTTCCTAAGTAGGGCAGTGTCTAGTGAAAGAAATTCCAATGTGTATGTTTAATTTGTTGTATGCTTGTTATGCTAAATTGTTTCCATATTATTTTCATGATACATGATAAATTGATATGCTACAAAAGATAGAGATTTGATATGGTATATCATGGTATAGCGACCACACCCTTAAGGGTGAAGTAGGAGATTCAATTCATAATAATTGTAGTTATAAAATGATTTGGGGTGAAAATCCTAGGAATTTCCATAGTTTGACTGATAAAAATAAGTAGGAAGAGGAAACTTCGTAGTTGCTAGTGGCCACGTGGTAGGGCTAGGACTAGAGGAGTTTTGACTCATTGGTAAATCATTACTCTACGTGAATGACTAAAAATGATCGGAAAAAAAATCCTAATGCTAGAATTATCAAATAGAGGGTGTAGTGGCCTTAATGAGAAGTGACCAAGGAGTTCATGTTATTTCTTGATATTCAGAATTTCCTTTGCGTTCATTTCAAATCGTGCAAGTAAGTTTTTCGGCATACTATAACTATGTAAAGAAGAGTATATAAAAACATTAAGGTATCTAGGTAAATATGTGTCTGAAACTTTACTGTAGCCTACACTTTTTTGATACCTATTTCATATTCGATAGCAGAGGTCGATTGACTTTTTAAGTAGAATATTTATAAACTTGTGACCCTCGTATGAGACGATATCAAGGATATTATTAGCGATGGGTATCATAGATAGTATAAGCATATAACAGGTACAGGCTCTAAGAGGATTGTAGAAGAAGTAAGGATATAATGAATATTGAGTAACCTCGAGGTATTCACCAAACTGTTGGGGATGCAAATACATGACGTTTGGTCGCAACAGTAGAATAAGATTCACAGGAGTTTTAATATCTCATATTGTTATAATCTCATATTGAATTAAATTCCTTGAAAATCCAAGGGAGAAACTCAGTATTACGGATACTTTGAGACCTCAGCTTATTGATTGGAATTTGTTAGAACCTAGTAGATGTCCTTCGAAATATCATTACACAGTTGACATTATGATTGTTGATTATTTATATTGTTCTTGAGTTATTTTATTGTTGATACTATGTATTGATTATCAGGGGATGATTATTACTTTTCAAATATTGTATAATGTTGGAGCTTTTTTGACAGATAAATTTCCTAAATAGCTTGATTTTTACTATTATTGACATTGGTCAGAGTTACTTATTGGCATTTTGCCTCACTTTTATTATTTCTTTCTTCCAAAGTAGCATGTTAAAAGATGATAATTCTAGAGCAGGATAAAAGTTGAAAATATTAGAGATTTTTGAAGCCTAATCAGAGAAGATGCTATTTATTTTATGCTCTAAAAATACATTCAATATTTTTTTTTGTTTTGCTTTATTTGGATTTTGGGGCTATATTTTTCCTCAAATTTATTTTGATGTATGAGGTTTTAGACCTTAGTGATTATATTTTATCATTTATGATTATTAGATGATGATGATTTGAGATTTATGGTTTTTTGTGTGATTGGATTTAGGAAGCGGCCGTAGGTTGGCTCCAGGTCACCACATAACGTCTATTATTCCTGCTCAAATATCATCCTCAAAACAGAGCAGGTGGTTCCATTTAATTGGTAGAGTCAAATCCAACCAAAAGTTGGCAAAAGTAATTAACCACATTTACTTCGACGATATCATGATGAAGTATCCATTATTCCTTCCCAATTGCTGGATTAAGCAACCAGAAAGCTTCCTGGCAATTTTCTATCAAGAAAGCTCAACGGCTTATGGTGACGAAGAAAGTGTGCAAAAATCTATCTGCTCACAGAGTGATGACAATGATAATGCTCAGGCAAAAGCAAGGACAAGTAATTTCAGAAAAGAAACCCTTGCAGCCATCTGCCCCTTAACATCAGTTTGTTGCATGTTGGCTGCAACATATTTTTACTTGGTGATCCTCATTTTGCAGTATCTAATTTCCACCTGACATTTTAAGGCAGATAAAACCATCCACTATCTACACTAAGATATCTAATATGCAAATCCTTCATGTACAGCAACATTAATTTTGACCAGTAAGTGCTTCATCCCTACCAATCCAAAATTAGTGGAGGATGAGTGATGAAGAAAATGCATAGACTTCTTCAGCAATGACTAGGAAACTGGATTGCTTTAAATAAGGGAAAGGGGTGAAACATACTCACTTTGTTTCAGAGCAGACCAAGCGATCATAGCTGCATTCTTCTGAGCTTGCTTCTTTGTCTTTGCTGGTTCCCCTGTAAAGGTCATGCCTGCTAGGTCGACCATGCATGAGAAAAAAGGCACATGGCCAAGCCCTGATCTTACAGTAGTATAAACTGGTAGGTTTAATCCTGCCCTGTGAGCTGTCTCTTGCAGTAGATTCTTGTACACTCCGGTTTCATCCTGCTTATCACAGAAAATAAACTCATCAATTTAACAATTTGTTGCGGAGGACTGCCAAAGAAGACACCAATATCAAGATGAAGCACAGAAAACTCCTTATTTGATTTTGTTGGGTGTGTGTGTGTGTGTATGAATTAAACTTATATCATCCCACTGAAATACCAGTGTGCTCAATAGAATCCATGCTTCAATTGGGTACCACAGGGTCTTCCACCTCTTTTATAGTGCATCAAAATGTTTACCCTTTTTTGCTCAGAATAAGGACTATCCTTCTCCGGGCAGAAACATTCCTATCCTCTAAATTTAGAAGAATTCCTTTACTACCTGCAATTATTTCTGATGATACTTTATATGCATTTCAAAACAGTCAAAAGGGTCCAAAAGCTGAGTTAGGTTGCAATTCGAAAGAAAGTGGGCATCTAACAGAACATTGTCCTAAGCATTCCACAAACATGACTGAAGCTCAAAATGGAACATCAGAAAGTGATGTTACAATTGTAAGGAACAATTCATTTTTTCCAGGTACCCTTCTTCCTGGAACAATTACAAAAAGTGGCATTTATGGAAAAATTTTAGAATAAAATATTTGAATTCTGAGCTAAAAACAGTAGAATCTACAGCACAGAAATTCACAAGCAGGTTCACATTCCAGATTTTTTTTTTCTGTGGAAGCTTCCTATAAGTCACCAACAAGTACTTACACATATCTCTAGCATCATAACAGATCAGATGAGGATCCCCAGTTGCGTATTGTCTTTTCACTTCCACAAGCATAAATATAATAAGAATCACAGAGTGGAAGAAAGAGAACCTCCAAGATCTAACATCTCCCACGATTATAAATAGATTGCCCCAATTCATGGTTGATCTACAAGCAAATGATTGTAGATACCTTAACTATTACCCCACCTTCTTCCTTCCCCTTTAAAATCCAATGTAAGTGGATGACTACATTTACCTTTCCTTTGCTAAAGACCAATGCTGACTAGGGTTGAGGGTTGACTATATCTTTCATAAAAGATACTAAAACTCCTCTATCATGTAAAAAGATAACAAAACAATGGGAGCAAGATTGAGTCCTGGAGGGGCTCAAATATTAAGTTACATGTTTATGGCTATACCTGAACAACTTCAGTATTTAATATAACAAACAAAGTAGCAAGAAATCCAATGAACCTCAAATATTTGTTTTTTTTCTTAAAGGTAGTTAAAATCCAACATGACTGAAATTTGGGAAAATATAATGGAAAACAGAAGTAAATAATTTTAGAACTCACCAAAACTTTTGCAGCAAGTGCTTTTGAGGGTCCTCCATTTGCTAGCATGTTTAAAGCAACCTCAGCAGCAGCATGCTCTGCCTGTCTCAAATTAGAGAAAAACATGGGACTTTCAAATATCTCCCCATTGAAATTAACAGTGGCTTTAAAACGTGGGGCATGATCTGGTCCTTCCCGGATACATGCATATGATGGCAAGTTGAAACAGCTTCTCTGAGCCAATTCTTGCAGCTGATTTTTATACATACCTATATATCACAAGCACGAAAAAAGTAACTGCATGCTTGAGGTTTTTTGTATGTAGCGTGCTTGTGTGCCTGCTCAGATATAAGAGTGGATCAGGTGGGGTGCAGACATCATAAAAGTGATATCAACTCTTGAAATTTGACTTCTTCAAATGAATACAGTCATAGATTAGACATTAGTAAATCAATAAGTTGCATTACCTTAAACCATGGATGGAAATATTGGCCGACACGATATGTATCTACGGATATGTATCGGTATCGGGCCCCCAATACCAATATTTCCGAATATTATGACAATATGGCAATATATTTCCATATCGGCCAACAAAGATGATATATCAGCCAAAATTCATATATTAGCCAATACGGATGATATTTGGCTAATACGATATAGTCAACTTTCAATGTTTAGAATTTTTTTTCCGTCTGATATATCCGATACCAATATATATTGTATAGTATGTCTGATACCAATATACTATGATCGATTCCGATACCTGTATTGATATTTTCATCCATACCCTAAGCCATTCAGGATTCATGTGAGAAAGAACAAAGATAAATATCATGGCATATATAATGGGGAAATTATTGTTGTGATAAATGATAACAGAGAAATTAAAAACTTCAATTTCATTTCATGCAAATTTGGTCTGATGAGCACTACATAGGACCTATAACCACATCCCTATGCATAAACTCCCACATTGACAACCTCAAAGTTATACAAGCAGCCACCACGACTATGAATTGCAGCTAGAAAACGAGTACATAGCAATTTTAGAAATCGGCATGTAAGTCATCTAATGACCCATTCATCCATAAAACAAAAAGGAGGATACAAAAACAGCTCATAGTATACATGATCCTCTTGAAATTAACCTCTCTCTCTCTCTCTCATCCTCGTCTTATTTCATATATTCTCATCAAACAAAAATACGGAGTAAGGAAATCCTACATTTGATTATTTCATCGATGAATTCAAGCAAAAAATCATCCATTCCAATCAGCCGAACCAAAATTGAAATTCAAAAACCAATTTTCTTCAGATAAATTATGCATGAAACAACAGTCCTCCAAAAAGCGCGCTAGAGTAGATAGTTGGAATGACCACGAGCATTAGAAACACAACATAAAAGAAACCCCATATCGAACAGTGATATTTATTCTAAAAATCTCCATATAAAGCAATATAATCAGGAGAGAGAGCGAGAGAGACGAACTTGATTTTCAAAATTTTCCTACACATGAACAGTAGATATTGATCTGAATTCATGTATGACTAACTATAAACAATCCATAAGAGGAAATTGAGATCATCCTGCAAGATGATCCTGAGTCTTGAATCTCCCTTCCCCCAAATTTTTGCTACTCCAATTTTACTGCCGCAGCAGCGCGATTCAAGAGTTCGGCTTGCCCTTTTTATTCTGGAAATTTTATTTTAGAAAAGATTTTTATTTTTTAAACCTTTTTTAAACATTTTCTATTAATATAATAATATTTATTTATACAATAAATAAATAATTAATTAAATTAATAATTCAAGTAACACAATGTAATAGATATCTAAAAACTTTCAAAAAGTAGCAACTTTTAAATATTTAAAATCTCTAGACGAGAAACACAAGCTAAAAAATATCTATAAAAGTGTTGAAATTATGTATGATATTATTTTAATTTGTAGAAGTATAGGATGTTTTGAATTTAAATTAGAACATTTAATTGAGATTCTTGAATTTAAAATAAAAATAAAATATATAAAGAATTATTTTGGTTATTCTATACAAATAATAAACAAATTAAAATTAATAATTAAAATATTCATATAAATTGTTGCGTCTATAGGTCCGCGGTTGTTGTACGGATTAGGGAGCCTTCGAATTCCTTAGCTCGTGGTAGAGTCAGGACAAGGGTCCGATTTCCGTATCTTTTAACCTGGAACTTGCACAACACAATCGACAAACAGGAAGTCACAGGTCCGGCGAAATTTCTCCCACCACGGCCACTCCGACGCTCAAGTCAGCAAGCTCTCGCAATAAGCGGTGAGGTCACGCTCGCTCAGGGCGGTGTGAAGATGTATGCTGATGATACGTGAGTATGCTTATGCTTAGAGTGAAAATGCAATGAGCAGGCATGGAAGGCCTGGTTTTCTTAGTGCACCGCTATGAGTGGCTAACTCCCGCTGGTTGAAAAGGCGAAGGGGTTCGGGTGTTGGAGATGAGGACTTGAACTGGACTCAAGGGTCCGAGGTCTTTCAAAATCCGCTTTCGTCTCCTGGTGCTCTTCAGAATCGTTTTCAAGAGTTAGGAGGTAGCTCGAGAGACTTAAAGTCCAAGCGATCGAGAGTTCAAGAGTCAGGAACCCCTCTCTCAGAGGGGGAAGGGAGCTTTTATAGGCTCCCTCTTAACGGACACTGGGCGTGAGAATGCCCGTTGCTCGGGCTCTGTGGCCGCTGGTCACTGTCGTTGCACGCCGGTCATCATGGCTGTCGTTTTGTGGTGGTTGGCAGGCTCCTCGGAGCTGCTGTGCACGTTTGGTTTTCCCTTGAAAGGGGATTGGACGGCTGTTTGCGAGCAGCCGCCTGAGCCGCTAATGCAGGCTTGACCGTGTTCTTACTCGCTGGCTCGTTTTTCGCCCCTGGCAGCTCATTAATACGCCGCAGAGCTTTTGTCATTTACTGCCAGCTGTGCGTCACGTGGGCTCCCTGTGCAGTGGGTTGGGCCTTCGCCGATCGTGGGCCTTGGCACGGGACCCAACATAAATAATATGTTAAATCACCTATAATGTATTGATTAAGAAAAATACTGAGATAATAATGGCATGACATGAAAAATTAATATAGGTTGGATAAAATAAAAATTTATATCATATGTGATTAATAATCAAATATATCTTTAAAATTAAAACGAAACTATTATAAGACGGCTATTTTGGTACTATTTTTTTTATAAATTATAATATTTAGCAATTAAATAATATATATTATATAATAAATATTGTAGAAATTAAAATATCAAGTTAGATATTTTAAGTCACTCTAGAAAAATAAGATAAAGACTAAAAATATAAGTAAATATTTAAAAATTATATTTATAAGAGATAATATGATATAATAATATCTAAGGCATTTTGAATACTTAAAAATGGATGTTTAATATTGAGCTTGTTAAAAAATACAAGTTAGCTGTGATTAAGTAAAAGTAGACCTGATTAAAATTAAACCGTTCAATCGACCTAATTCGATATATTTAAAATTTTATAAGATCTGGTCAATATATAAAAATATTATAAATAGGTAAAATCATGATATTAAGCTTAATTAATTTTTTAGTCCAGATATCATTACACAAAAAAGTGTTTGGTTTGATCTGGCTGAACCTTAATTAAACTTTTTATAAATATATATTTTATTTTAAATAAGTATTAATGTACAATTTTATTATATTATATTATATTTTTATATATATAATAATTTTCATGTAAAGATTTTTTATTACTATATATATTTACATAATTTTTATATTATAATTTTTAAAATATTGCATAATTATGAAAATTTTTTATGTGAATATGATTTTTAAAATAGATATATTAAAAATATAAATATATATAAATTGAACTAAATCGACTTGATTTTACTTATGGGCAGATATGGTTAAGGCTTTGGCCTAGATGATTAGACTTTTTTTTGACCCAATCTGACTTATTAATTATAATTTTTTTTAAACCCAAATCGTATTCTATTTAAATTTGATTTTGAGTAAACTTAGATGAAAGAAATAAATGAGTAAACCTTAGAAAAACTAAATGAGGTAATACAATTAATTAAATATTGTTTGGACTGCCCGAGACATAAAACTAAAGGGAGCAAAATAATAAAAGTGAATTTAAATACCATACTACTTATTAAAACTGAATGACTTATTATTATTATTATTATATTTATTTTTTTAAAAAAATTTGGGAAAATACTATTGATGGGACGTCAATAACAGGCTGGGCCAATGGATAAATTGCCCTAAATCTTCAACGATCTATTTTTACCCGGTCGGTCAACGATGCTGTTGACCGAAGAAGTGAAAAGTAGGCCGGCTACGACCCAAAATGAACACGGCCCATATCTAGATTGGCCCACGTGTTTATTTCCAAGCCACAACGGTCGTCTATCCTAATTTCTCGCATCTCCAAGAAGGCAGTATTCACTTAACGGTTACCTCTAGAATCAATGCACAGAAGGAATGAGATCAATCTCTTTGATCGTTACAATCAGAAACGATGATCACACTTACGCCAGAAAGGCAACGATCCCTCACAGAAGGCGGGCATCTCACCTCACTACATAAGGAAAGCAGCCAAGGGACTATGGCTATAAAAGGCTATAGAAACGCCGTCCAAAGGCATCGCTTCTCTTACCCACAAAAGCTCTCAGAAGCTATCTAACTCTCTGAAACATCCTAACGCTCTCACTCACTCTCTTCTATTAGGTCTTTGCGAACTTAATATTTAGA
>JAOVVI020011627.1:0-12570 GCA_028571085.2 Nepenthes alata | reverse complement strand
TTCCCAGATTGCATTGATGATCCATCTACATGTAATAACCAAACCGGTTCCCTTTGGTTTTCAAGATTTTCTTCAGTTGTTTCTATGATCGGTCTCATAGTTTCAACAACGAAATCTGCCAATCCTTGTCCCTTGATAACCGATCTCGGCTTATATTCTATATCGAATTCGCTTAATTCGATCGCCCACTTCACCAGTCTTCCAGACATATCTGGTCTTTGTAGAATCGTTCTTAAAGGCTGATCAGTTAGCAGAACGATTTTGTGCGCCTGAAAATAAGGACGTAATTTCCTCGCTGAATAAATAAGGGCTAAGGCTATTTTTTCAGCGTGTGTATATCGAGTTTCTGCATTGGCCAGGATTTTGCTTACGTAATATATCGGTTGCTGTATATTTTCTTCTTGCCGAATTAGGACCGAACTGATCGCCACCGATGAAACGGCTAAGTATAAGAATAATTCCTCTCCCGTTTTTGGTGAAGCCAATAAGGGAGGATTAGATAAGTATTCTTTTAATTCTTCAAAAGCCTTTTGACAATCGGAGGACCAAACAAATCCGTTGATTTTGGTTCCTCTCAAGGCCTTGAAAAAGGGTAAATACTTCTCGGCTGATTTGGATAAGAAACGAGAGAGCGATGCTAACCTCCCTGTGAGCCTTTGAACTTCCTTAACCGTCCGTGGTGGGTTCATTTCTATAACCGCCTTTATTTTTTCAGGATTGGCTTCAATTCCTCTTCGAGAAACAATGAAGCCCAGAAATTTTCCAGATGAAACTCCGAAAGCGCATTTGGTTGGATTTAACTTCATCTGATATCTTCGGAGTAATTTGAATGTTTCGTTAAGATCGCCCACATGATCTCCAGCTTTTTTGCTTTTAACAAGCATATCATCAATATAGACTTCCATTGATTTACCGATCTGTTCTTCAAACATCTTATTCACGAGACGCTGATATGTCGCTCCTGCATTTTTTAGGCCGAATGGCATAACTTTGTAACAGTAAGTCCCTTGATCAGTCATGAAAGAAGTAAGTTCTTCATCGTCAGGATTCATCCGTATTTGATTGTATCCTGAGTAAGCATCCATAAAACTTAGCAATTCGTATCCCGAAGTTGAATCCACCAGTAGATCTATTCTTGGAAGTGGAAAACTGTCCTTTGGGCATGCTTTATTCACATTCGTGAAGTCCACGCACATTCGCCATTTTCCACTATTTTTCTTTACAAGGACCACGTTAGAAAGCCAATCGGGGTATTGAACTTCGCGAATAAAACCAGCGTCTAAAAGCTTCTTTACCTCTTCTCTAATAGCTACCAGTTTTTCGACAGAATGATTCCTTCGCTTTTGTCTAATCGGTTTATGGCTGGGATCCAAACCCAATTTGTGTACCATCATATCGACTGGAATTCCTGGCATGTCTGCTGGTGACCAGGCAAATAAATCCGAATTTTCTTGAAGAAACCTTATTAACCGATCACGATCGGGTTCGGATAGGGAGGACCCTATTAGCACGAACTTGTCCGGATTATCAGGGTAAAGGAGGACTTGATCTGTCGTTTCTCCAGATTGGGCTTGTTGTAAAGAAATTTCGTCCCGATAATCAAGATCCTCGATTGGTTCCTCGGGAGTTGTTTGACTGATTTGAGAAAGATAACAGGATCGGCCTATTTTTTGATCTCCCAAGACTTCGCCGACTCCATATGAGGTTAAGAATTTCATCTTCAAGTGAGATATAGATGTTACTATCCCAAAAGTGGTTAGGCATGGTCGGCCCAAAATAGCATTGTAAACTGATGGTAGATCAACTACTAAAAATGATAGTTTGTTTGATGCTACTCTGGGGTATGTTCCCAAAGTTATTTCTAACTGAATAATCCCTTGCACTGGAACCGGTTCGTTATCTAATCCGTATAGCGGTCCCTCTGCCGTTTTCAAACTGGATCTTTTTAATCCCAATTTAATAAACGCATCGAGGTAAAGTAAATTACTTGAACTTCCATTATCTATAAAAACTCGTTTCATTTGGTAGTCAACTTTACCATCTGAAACGAGCATTGATACAACAAGGGGATCGGAATGAGGATATTGTACATGCTTCATGTCATCCTCATCGAAACGAATAATGTCATCTTCGATCTTGCTCTTCAATTTTTTGGCTTTCAAGTCATTCTCGAGCCGATCAGATCGATGTACTTTTGCTGCTTTGCAAGTTATCATATTGACTATGCCAGCAGCAACTCGATTCTTGGGTGTCTGTTGTAGATTTTCCTCTGTAATTTCTGCAGTAGTTTTATCAGAATCTTTTAGGAATTTTGTCAGATGTCCTCTCCTGATGAGTTCTTCTATCTCTTTCTGTAGAGTTCGGCAATCTTCAGTGCTATGTCCCAACGAACGATGATAATGGCAAAACTTCGTTTGATCTCCGGCTTCTGGATTCTTTGGCGGCTTGGGCCACTTAAGGAATTTTTCACCCCTTATTTGCATGAGAATATTCGTTCGGGATTCATTCAGCGGAGTTAGATTCAAGGGCTTGAATTCCCTAGCAAATCCAGATCCTGTCCTCGATTGTTTCCGTTCTTGTGAATAAGCGCGGTTGTTGGCTCCTTTCTTTCCATCTGGTGGTCTTTGTTGATTATTGTCCCGTGACAACGGCTTTTTTGCTTCATTAGCTTCTTCTGCGGCAATGTATGCTCGGGTTATCGACTCTGCATCTCGAAAGGTCTTTGGATCGCTGTGAGCTAGATGTTTGAAGAACTCTCCCGGCTCCAAAGTTGATATAAAAGTATTCAACTTAACTTCATCAGTTATTCGTGGGATTTGTCGGGCCTCTTCAGTGAATCGAACCAAGAAACTTTTTAGGCTTTCATTGGACCCTTGCTTTATCCTGGCGAGATGCCAGGGTTGTTTTTCAATCCTTCTGCTGGAAGCGAATTGGGTCAAAAAGTTGTCTGCCAATTCTTCAAACGATTGAATCGAATTCGGTTGTAGTCGGTAGAACCAGATTCGAGCGTCTCCTTTGAGAGTTATTGGAAAACATTGACACATGGTCATTTCATCCAGCCCTTGAAAATTTAGCAGGGTTCTAAAATGATCCAGATGGTCCATAGGGTCAGTGCTCCCGTCATAAGCATCCAAAGTCGGCATTTTAAATTTATGTGGGAGCGGTTTCGTTCGAATTTCCATCGTAAATGGCGATCCATGCAAGCTTATTGGGCGTTGTTCGGTGTTTCCTCCAAACATATGTTTCCAAATTTTCTCTACCTTTTCTTCCATGTGAGGAACAATAGATCTCTTTGCATTGAGATATGTTCTTAGTTCCACTGGTGGTATCTCTTGCTGAGCTGGTCGGAAATTTTCTAGTTCTATATGTCTGTTACAGGAAACAGCTTCATGATTACGTGGTCTTTCCTCCCTTTGAGAGCATTGGGTATTTTGACGATCCTGATTTATATTATGTGGGATAGGTCCCAATCGCCCTTCTAGTCGAGACTGAGGCCTTAAGCGAGATTGGCCCTCCAATCGTGATCGGCCTTCTATTTGAGATCGTCTTTCCAGTTGAGATCGGCCTCTCAATTGAGATCGATCTCTCAACTGGGATCGGCCTCTCAATTGAGATCGGTCTCTCAATTGGGATCGGCCTCCCGTATTACTTGAAGCCACTTGTTCTTGCATTTCTGTCTGGTGTATGGCAAATTTTCTTTTATGATCCATTCTTCTGTCGACTTCAGCTGGTGCGTCGATAGGATTAGTAGGTTGATTATGCTTAATCTGAGCGCATAGATTGTGGATTGCTTCTGTCATCCCGTCCATTCGAGTGTTGAATGTTCGGATTATCTCTTCTTGTCGATTCTCCATTTGGATGACAGCAGCAGGTGGATTATTAATAGTGGTAGTATCCCTTATTGGAACATTAGCTTGGGATCTCGTATTGACCATTTTGCTTTTCAGTGAGTGGGATGGGAGAACTGACTTTTTGTTCGAAGTTTCCCACAGACGGCGCCAATGATGCGTCTCGAAACTTCAAGATCTAGATGAATTCATTCAATGATGTAGAAATAAAGAAATAAATACAAGCATTGAATTTGAGAGGTCTTGAAGATTGACATCACAATGTTTTTCACTTTTATCGTGTTTTTTCTCTTTTGATCCGAGAGGCTTCTTCAGGAGGCCTCATTCCTTTTTATAGGCCTTTTTCTTCGCCCGTTTTCCAGATCTGATCATTCAGGTAATGCCCGTTATCTTGGTTTGATCGGTTATGTAACCGTTCTTCCTCAACAGTAATTCGCACATGTTTAAATGCCATAGTTTCAAATATGATGGGCCTTCTAAAACGTTCCACATCATTTTACTGTAGATAACGTACCCATCATACTTATACTAGATATCTATAAAAAATTGAAAGATAATGAAGTATTGAGGATGAATAAATATAAGAGAATATTCAAACCGGAAGAATTGGCTTTATAATTATTAAAAGTCATAAATGTTTCAAGACTAGTGTTTTGTACTTGTGTTATCCCTTATGGATTTGGGATTCCTTTGACTGAGGGAATGATACACATCTATAATATTATTGTCAATTGATATTTTTTTTAGAATTGGTATGATTGTGTATTGATTGAAGTATTACACTGATTAAAAATAAAATTATTATACAAGTTTATAACTGTCTAGAATTTTCTGCCTGCCACTCAGTGGCTATAACTATCCATTTAATGCGACCTTCATCTATAGGTTCATGCAACTATTAAGATTTATTGCATGATTTAATTTTCTATCAAGATAGTTGGTTTCTCAATCTTTTGTAATTTTTAACAATTGAGTCAATTAGATATTGGGCAGGTTCATTGACCAATTAGATTTCTAATCATCATTCATTCCAAATCTAACAATTGTGGTCTCGCTAACCATGTCAAAACAATATATTCTGAAGTAATAGTTTGAGTTTTAGAAGGTACAATAACTAGTTCACTTTACAATGGAGGGCCTAGCGAGACTGGAATTTCAAACTCAATATTGACAAGGGCATTAATCGGCTCATCCTCTTACAAGGGTTGAAGTCAAAATTTGTGCGACTGTTTCGGAGTGATAATAGGAATACTTTCTTCTAAGTTAAAAGTAATCCTCTCTTCCAAGAAATGGGCAATTGTAGAGGCAAATATCAGGTTGATCTATGAGATCTTTCAGTACTCCTATTAGCCATCTCAGTACAAATCACATCAGTAATTCTTAAGACCTCATAATCATATGACTAAGGCTTTGGGGTAGCTACTATCTCAGCCCCAAGTTGATCGATGTTAGCTTAAGAATGAGAATCAATAAGGAGGCTATCCCTTTTTCTTTTCAGGTGATAGAGGGCATATTAGTGACGACCTCTCCTCTAAGAATAACAAACCAATTGATACTATCTAAGGCATCATGGGTTAAGAAACTATCAATTCTACACAACTCAGCCTCATTTTTCTTAATATTTTCCTTAATAAGGTTAGTTTAAGATTTAGTCATGAAGAATTCATTGTCTAGAATAGGATCATAAAATGCAATGTTGATATCATTTCAATTATTTGACAAAATTTAATTAATGGG
The DNA here is from genome assembly GCA_028571085.2 of Nepenthes alata. NCBI lineage: Eukaryota > Viridiplantae > Streptophyta > Magnoliopsida > Caryophyllales > Nepenthaceae > Nepenthes > Nepenthes alata. The sequence goes on along the minus strand of JAOVVI020011627.1, from coordinate 6,985 downwards.
AACCCTAATAGTGAAAAATCTTTCATTTCAATTTTTCACATAATCTTGATTTCCACTACTTATTTTTAACATCATTCCTAGGGCCAAATAGATCGAGTCGCTCTCTTGATTGAAATGAAAGACCACATTAATCGTCTGGGCATCTAATCTAACACCCAAAATGCACAATAAAACACCATATCTAATAGTGTTAGAGTGGAAACTGACAACTGAAATTTTTAAAACTTTCATTATATTAATGAATTCCTTAGCAAAATGAATTTGAAAGCTATCCAATAAAACAATCCCTTAGAGAGTGAGCTTTCTTCTCAGGCAAAGGAACCTAAAAATGAATAGTAAAAAGAAAATTATACCAATTATAAAAATTTAACACATAATTCATAGCAAAACATGCAGCAAAATGGAGCATCCTTGAGCAAATAAGAGCAGTCTAAGGGTCAAATAATCTTGATTAATAAGGTAGGAAGCCAAATTTTGATTTGACAAGATCAATCAATTATCAATTGACATTGATTGAGAATCTTTTAAGAAGGAACATTAAGACAATTTGTCAGGCTCACCATTTGGGTTTCCATTCTAACATACTCAAATGTAAAATTTAATTTTTAAATATTGGTAGCTAATATTGGATACATTTTAAAATAAAATCAACTCAGCCAAGTAAAGTATGAGCCCTCATATTACAAGCTTGTTAAAGAATACAAAAAAATCGAGTTGTTAAATTTAGAATGGACAAGGATTAGAAATCTGTCTGTATATTTGAGCCGCTGAATATCCGAATGGTTGGATTGCTAAACCAGACTGAGGAATCAAATTACTTGACGAAAAATTAATTCAAGATAAAAGTAATGGTTAGATATCTATTTAATATAATGTTTCAATAAAAGTATCACATGATGTATACATGGGGTCAAAATAATCATCACAATAACGATGGGTCAGACCTTTTAATCTTTTAATTCAGAGATTGTACACTACAATAACTAATAACAATTTAGAGGATGTGAGACTCGATCACACTACAGTAGCTAATAATAGTTTAGATGATATAAGACTCGATCCTAATACATTTTTTGACGTTTAAATAATAATCTTTCTATGAGAATGAGAGATAATAAAGAATTGGAGGTGAATCAATGTAAGAGAATATTCAAATTGGAGGGTTTAGTTTCGTAATTATTAAAAGACACAAGTGACTCGAGACTGGTACTCTATACTTGCATTTTCTCATCTAAATTTGGGATTCCTTTGACTGAGGAAATGATACGCATTTGTAGCCTTGCCAACAATCAATTAGTTTTTTTTTTTGGAATTGGAATTATTATGCATCAATTGATATTTTATGCTGGTTAAAGATCCAACGATTATATATATTTTTAACTATTTAAAATTTAATACCATATTATTTAATGACTGTAAATGTCTGTTTGATGTGACTATTCATTTGTCGATTCATGTAACATTAGTCATTATGTAATGCTCGATTTAATTTTTTACTTAATCATTTGGTGCCTTAGTCTTCTCTAATTTTTAAAAATTAGGCCATTTCAATACTCGATGGACCAGTTGTCCATACAGATTTTTGATCGTCATTCATTTCAAGTCTAACAATTCGACTATTCCATATTCTTCAATGAGCTTGTAATTCAAGGATATTATATTTCATCAGATAGTATTAATATTATTTTAGACTGTATTTAATAATTTTGATTATAAATGAATAGGATTATAATTTTTAACCCAAATAATTAACCAGACTTGGTGGTTATAAACTTTCATCTTAATTCAATCTAACCCCAATTTAATTTCAATTAAATCTAGTCTTGCACGTATATTAGAAATATAGATTGATAATGTATTATTATTGGATCCCTTAATAATTACATTTTATAATATTTGATAATATTTATTATTTAATATCTATAATATTGATTAATATAATTATTGTAATTTATAATTTTAAAAAAATTATTATAATATATTTAATATTAATAGACATTATGAATATATGTAGTGTAATTGATACCAATACTATAACTATATCTTCGTCTATGCTTGCTCGTGTTCCCTCCTCTTAGTTGCAGATTAATTGCCGATCCACATGGTGGCCTTCCTGTTCGTCGCTGCTACCCAATGATTCGGGTTCCTATTCCGCGCACAAATTAATCACTGTGCCTAGTATTTCGCTGCTTAATTTCCACCATTTCTGATTTTATGCAAGAGAAACAAACTATTAGACGAACATAAACCCTAGTTTTCCGGTACCATGATTGCACGTCTTTTTACGGGCGGCGAAATGATATCTCGAGCTCATTACGTGCAGCGAACGATTCATCAGCGGCTGAGAGCTATATTCCCGGTCAAGATCGAGATCCACGGCGAAATGCTGTCGGAGATGATGGAACCAATGTCTCCTACCATAGGAGATTTGGACCCGGGGATGAAGAATCCATGAGCAAACCTATGAGCGGCTATGGAGCCGGGCAGGGGGAAGTTAAGGCTCAACTCAGGGATGATCTAGCGACACCAACGCACTTGAAGGAAGATCCTCATGCCCCAAAAGATCGACGACAAGCTCCTGAACCAGAGAATTATCAGAGCAAAGTTGCTGATCCTACGGGCAGTGGTAAGATCTCTCTTTCTGCCTCAAAAATTCAAAAGTTGCGACGTAGCAAGAACGTAAACTTCTGTTTGTAGTTAGGCAATGAATGGTAGGCGGCATGTTCTGGTTGGAAGAAGGGTAAAAAAAAAAAAAAGGACGCCAAGACTAGTTACTAATCCGAACTGAGTGCCTTCAATGAAAGGCAAAGACTGTCTAGTACTCTGTGATTGCTCTTGCGAATTTGATCTTGTATATACCTTGAAAATTAATCTGAGCTTTGCTTTAATGGAAGATGGTCGAACTTTCTCTGAATAGCTGTTCCGGAGATCTATCATTTTACCCTCGGTGGTGTGTAATGAAAATAGGGATTTGATAATTATTATTTAAGTAATTTGCAAAAAAATAAAAAATAATTAGTAAATTATAATTATTTATTTAAAAATAAGTGATTCTAATTTAAAAAAAATTATAGGAGATATAAACCCTTTGGTTCCGGTGCAGAAAAAAGTCATGTACACCTGTTATTGACTCGTGAACGTGACAAGCGCCTAGTGTTCTTAAAATACCTCAGTTAATACAATTTGAATAGCATTCAATATATTTTAACAAAGTAAACGAATACTTGCATGTATATAATGACTATAAGAATTCCAATGTAGGACATTATTCTGTTGTGTTATCTACAAATTATTTATGTTTGCAAGTAATATAATGAGAATTTTACCTTATTGTCTTACCTAGAAACCTAGGTTCGGTGCAATTAGTAGATTTTTTGTTATGTGACCTAAAAGTAATAAACTTGAGCAGCGAAAATGGCATTCTTCTTATGACCATATATGTGTTGGGGTTCGAGTTGAACACACAATCTAGCGTGACGGAACAAACCCGAACCCCACCGTCAGACATTAATTACCAAACTTGTATAATGTATAACGTTTTTAATGTGGAAAACTCTTTTCAACCAAAGAAAAATCATAGGACAAATTCCAAACTAATCCATTATAATAATAGTGCTGGTTACATATAACTCAATTTGAAATCCCTTTATTACAATCCCAAATGAAGAATGGTTGATTCAACCCCCTCAACATATCTAGCAACTTATAAGAGAAAGTAGAACGAGAAATAAGAGCAACCAAATGAAATACGCTTTAGAAATTTACTGTAGAACAACGTACGTGACCTTGACGAAGAACGGAACTCAAATCAGACCTCAACCGGATGTCGAACTTCTTCATATTTTCTTCTTTTCTTTTCTTTCTCCATGTAGCGCTTCTTATGTAACAAATGATTTCGGTTTGCCTTAAAATTGTATTAGGCATGTTTTTATACCAAGCTCGGTGCTCGACTGCTAGCCTACTGAAATCGGCACACGAGCGCTCCCTTGTGCGTGCATCAGGCGACCCACAATCTAGAATCGGCACACGAGCATAAATCAGGCGCCTGTCATGTGCCATTCTACTAACCTTCGACCGATTCTCGGCTGATTCTTGCATGAATATCATACGACTCTTTAATATCTTTTACCGCTTGGATGACACTCCATTTATTATGGCACCCATAAATAAGTGACCAAAATCTAATAATATGATAGATCTAAAGTAGTTAATTTTCCAATTCTTGTACATAGCGGAAGTTTTAAACGCTGAGCTAGTCTTTATGAAATAACTGAAAGTTTTTTGATATCTTAAGCTGTCATTTGTCAATTCCTAGACGGTGAACAAATGGAAGTTGGATCAATCCTTCAATCGTTCGATAAAATGAGAATTGGCGAAGAATCAGTTGAAACGTCAAAACCAAGTGCAGGGAAAGATGAGAGCTCAGTAACCGGTACAAAGGGCCAAAATTTGTGCACCGGAAGCCATGATCAGTTCTCACCGGAGCCCTTAATCTCTGCTAAAATGAGCCCTGGGTTTGCTGATAAACCGCCGGGGAATCATCCGCAGCAGGGGAGCTACACGGAGAAGATAGCATCGGCCACCTCTCTTTTGGCAGACCAAGTGGGAAAAGCTAAAAACTTGGTGACAACAAAGCTGGGGTATGGAAGTGATGACAAAGTGGCAGCATCGGAAGGACGGGAGACATCCAAGACAGGTTCTGTCATCGAATATGGGAAGAAAGTGGCGGCGACTGTGGAGGAGAAGGTGGTGGAGGCTGGGAGCACAGTGATGGCGAAAGTGCAGGGCAGTTCTGGAGGGGAAAACGAAGGCGGAGCTCGGGGGTGGAACAAAGCGGTGTCTGTGAAGGAATATTTGGCTGAGAAACTAAGGCCTGCTGATGAGGATAAGATGCTATCTGAAGTGATGGTGGGTGCATGGAAGAAACGGAGCGATCAAGAGGGAAATAAGCTGGTGGAGGAAGATAAGAGGGATGAGGTGAAAGCGAGGATGGCAGAACCGGAAGATGCGGTGGCAGGAGAAGGCAGCTGTGGCAGTCGCTCCAGCGGTGCGAGTCCCAGGAAGAATGTGATGGATAAGCTCAAATCTGTGGTTACTTCATTGTTTGGAAGAGCTGGAGAAACCCATCCATCACAAGCTTTTCATGACAATTTACAAGGTAGTTGTTCCCTGCCTACGCTCTTTTTTAGTAATTTCTTCTTACAGATTTTAGAAAAGCGCACCCTACGAGCGGTCCAGGCAGACTGTGTGGGCAAAGTGAGTTTCTAAAATGGAAGAAATTTTGACTGAATTTTCCATTTCTATTGTATTTTCTCGTCCAGGAAATGGTGGTGTACCTAGCACCGTGGCCGGAAACACAGGCCAGAGTGGTGGTGCGGTGGGGGAGACAGGTCTCCGGTAGTCAGCCGACGTACTTTTAAGGGAAGATCATCATCTTTCAGAAGATGTGAATAAGAGAGGGTGGGTCTGCATATGTACTTGCTCATAGTGGAAGTCGTCGTCGTCGTCTTCTTTTTCCGATTTGGTTTTGTTTTGTTTTTTGTTTTTTTGTTTTTTTTCCCCAATTGCTAAGATAAATTAAACTATGGTGTGTTGAGTTATCGGCATGATGTCGTGTCTCATCTTGTGTATAATATGTTGTTTGGGCTCTTATAAAAAATGTTCTCACTGTAATAAAGTTGAATATAGATCGATTTCATATTGATTAAAAAAAATTTATAACTTAATTTTTTATTGGTATAAAGTTTTATCTATGGGAATAGTTAAAACAGCCTGGTTCAAAGCAGCAGCCGGCCCAAAAAGAATTGCAGCTCAATAACCCAAAGGACAGTCAATTTTCCAATTGACTGGAGGTGATCTTAAACAGTCAGACAACGGTCCAAGCCAAAAGCCGTCCACGAGTCCTCTTTCCACAACGGTCATTAACCATTATTGGGCACGATGCGGGGAATCTCCTATATGGCAATCTCCTCTGTAGCATAATCTCCCAAATCGGCGCACCCCAGAAGGGAAGCACTCAAATCAGTGCGACTCACAGCGAAAGTTTTAGCGTTCATGGCATGTGACATCTCTGCGGAGAAAGAGAATCCTCCTTGACTGTTGTAACTCTGAAATGGTGCCAGCATCCTTACGATAAATGGAAAATGTCCCTTCAGACGGCTGGCTGCCCATTTCACCACCAAAGAAATGTGGTAAAATCAAACGCTATAAAAAGTCCTAGGGTCGCACTCTAGAGGCACACTATCTGGAATACTCGAATTCTTCCAAGCAATCCGACTCACATACTCCCCATTACTAATCTCCAACCTACTGCTCGTTCCTCATGAACTCAATAGCTAGAAAAGTCACTCTCCACAAGCACACTTTGACTCTAGCCATTCAGACACGAGTACATCACCGAATTGTACTCACAAATTCTCTTCCCAGAATCCATTTTTGCGTACTCTACATTTACCTTCATTATATTGGAAGACAAATTACTAATTTGAGCGTCGGAGGACAAATTGGAGAGCGAGTCCCGTTGTTTTTTTATGATTTCTCGTCTTCTATTGTGATGCACAGGGTCCCAAATGCACAGGACGCTGATTGGACTCATTTTAGTAGTAGACCGCGAAACAGCTGAACCCAAATCCGTCCTAAACTAGGATCCACGACGCATCTTTATCAAATCAAATCATTTATTGAGACATTGTTGAATTATAAGTTAGCTTGATTCGGACGATTAATGTGATTTTTAATATTAAAATTATTAGGGAAAAAAATAATATAATATTGTTGGACCCCAATATAAGGGCCCATGAAGCGCGACACATGTAAGAGGTCCAAAAGAGAAAATTCGAAAGATTGCGTCCACGGACTAAAAGGGGCTACGCGGCCCAAGAGGGCCCATAGCAAAGGCTAGTGTCCGAGAGGCCAAGGCCACGACAGCGGTCCGAGAGACTCTAGTGAGAAAGCTCGAGGACATCACAAATCACAGGTGCCAAGC
>JAOVVI020011625.1:0-12571 GCA_028571085.2 Nepenthes alata | reverse complement strand
GACCTCTTGTTCATTTTAGTGGTGTGCAGGACCCGCACTCGGTGAACGGAGCCGGATCGAATCATCCAAGAAGAATCTGAATCGATTCGAAGTCGGATTTAAATACGCATCAATATATATAAGTATTTGGATAAGAAATGCTCAATAATTTAGAAATGAGTAGCAAAAAATGAATAAGAAATTTAAATACACTTACATTCACTTAAATTTATCAAAAATTAGATTAAATTCTCTTAAAATTTACTTTCTCATTCTTTTTTTATCTTATTCTTTTTCTTTCTTCTCCTAAAACTCAGCAGAATATAAGTTAAAATTGACTAAATGACCAATTTGTAACAAACAGGCAAAATCTAGCAGGCGCAAAGTAGCTAATAAGTGTGTGTCGGATGTCAATATTATGGACTAAATATATATGAGTGCCAGTGGAGTATATCTCAAGCACCAATATTTAAAATATATTAATGCGTAGGTCAGGCACATGCTAGGTATTACTTGAGTCTAACCTCGGTCCGATGCCTAATATTTGACCTGAACCTATAATTAATTTTAAAATTTATTAATTTATTTAAATTTAACATTATTAAGATAATTTTTTGAGTTTAGATCTTTATAAACTTGATCTGTATATCAAATAGGAGGCCAAAAGCTGATCAGTGGTCTAAGAAAAAGGGGTGGATTAAAATCTGATTTAATAATCTAGAGACATTATCATTTTGTATTCTCAAATTTGAAAATTTTTAAAGCATTCTGTCATTATCTGATCATTATAATATTTAAAGTAAAATTTTTACAATACTCAACTTATACAACAAAGGTCTTAAATTTACCCTTTAAAACACTTCATTTTTCTCACAAAAATTGCTTCACGATTTAGCTCTCAAATCTTATATTTTATTTTATTCTAACTTATTTGTTAAGTATTACTATTATTTTAAATATTTAAAAATAAATCAAAAAATCAATTTCAAATCATTTTAGCCCATTTATTTAGTTTGTGATTTGTAAATTATGGGTCAAAATATTTACTAATAAGTTTCAAAATTTTTTATAATAAAATTTAAATAAATTTAAATATAAAATATAAATAAATTTAAATATAAAATATAAATCATAAATTAAAGATAAATCTCACGTTGACATCTAAATTACACGCCAGAATCTTTATTCTTTTAAGCCCTCTCATTATGTTTCGGGTTGGGGGGCATCCTTCTCCCCATCTGAGCCGTCGGATATGAATCCGACGGCCCCAAGTATTTTAGAGTAAACGGGCGTGGACCGTCCAATTAAATTTAAAATCGAATAGCCAACGTTATATTATTCATCCAAAAAGTGTGGCCCGTCAAATTTTATATCCGACGGCTGAGATGAGAAAAAGGACGCCCCCGAATCCATTATGTTTCTCCCTCTCACTCCACCGACGGCGGTGATTTATGTGATCATAGCGATGATAATTGTCCACGTCACGTGGTATTAATAATATTAACATTGGCTATTTTTAATGCAAAGTTATTATTTGTTTCTACCTAAAAATTATAAAAAATAAACAACATAATATTTATTTATTACCACTTTATCTATAATATAGATGTTTATTTATATTTATTTGATTGTGTGTACTTCATGTATGCACCTTATAGGCCACATTCCGTCGGACGTCAGCCGACAAATGAAACCCAAGCCCAGACCATCCCCGGCACCGGCGCAGACGGCCAAACCATTGAGCGGCGGCTTCCCCATGTCCATCACTCTTCTGCCAAAATTTCACAATGTCAGACATTTGTCATTCATCTACCTTCGCCACTGGCAATATCGCCGATCCCACCGCCTGCTCCACCGTTATCGTAGATGCTTGGTCGCCCCCGCCGCCAGTGAATTGAGAAGACAGTGAGGAAGCCGAATGTGATTTGAGCCGCGGAGAACCGACTCTGATGGCACGTAGTTTATGTGGCTGTTGATGCAATCGGTAAATGCAGGTGGAGAAAAGGAAATATGAGGATGAAGAGTAAGAATCTGGTTTAAATATTCCGTATGTTGTTTCTGTGATTGTTCTCGTGAGGCTTTTTTTCTGATTTTTTTCCCTTTTCCATCACTCGTTCTTTTTGGAAGAGAATTCAGAGGTATGTGAGAAATTTTGCAAATTGGGGATGTAATCTTGTAGTGCAAATTGAGTGGGAATAATTATGCATTTTATTCTGCAAGCTATGATTATGCTCTGCATAATCTTTGAATATAGAAATGGAATCTACTACTTCTCTTCTTCTTTGCAGTTTTCCGTTGTTATATTTTTCGTTTTATTAGCTGGGTCGAAGGCCAATACTATGGCACTTAAATTCCCTGAACCTAGTGCGACTGGTATTCTGTTAGCGGCCAATAAAAATATAAAAAAGAAGTTCTTTTAGAACGTTTTCTCTAGATGCAAATCGTAGTTTCCTTTTTCAATCTTCCCAAATCAACAAGCCTTGATATCTGGTGTATAAAATGGAGATGCCTGAAGGTACTTCTTATAGTCTCCATAGTATTATACTGATTGTTGCAGGGTTAATATGCAGGGATCCACCCTACACCCAAATTAGGACAGAAGCTAAGGATTCATCGCCAGCACCTCAGTGACAAAGTGTAGGTTCGGTCTTAACAATCTGCGGTTGGTGGGACTTGAAATCTAAGCATTGAGGTAGACAGACAAATTTGTTGAATACCAGACTGAACTATTGTTGGTATATCTCAAATTTTACCTTATCCATGATTATTGAATTTCATGCCAACTAATTTTGATTGGATAAGTTAAAGGTAACAGGTAATATGAGTGTATTTTAAGCCGTTTTAATTTATTATTGATTGAATAAACTCTTTTTACTTGCTATTCGCATGTAATATTGGTGATGAATTTGTATCACTGATTATATAATGACTATCACTGATTGTATAATGACTACATCTGCCATTCTAATATTAAACTTCAATGATCCCATTGTCAAAACAAATATATGGGATAGAATAAAAATCATTGTGAATATCTAGGTGGAACTTGAAAATTTTGGAAGAAAGGAACAAGGGATTAGTATTATTGAAGGTTTTGTTTTATTTTTGTTATATTTTACTTTGAAACTTGCTTTTATGTTCTTTTTCTTTTATTTTTTAAAGTCTAACAGAGGGTTTCAGTTCCTTATAATTAAGGATATAATGTAGTATTGAGCTTCCGTACTGCATAAGTGATGATGAAAAAGTTTCAAGAACAACCACCAGAAAGGTCGACCAACTATTCGTTTAATATGTATAGAATTAGATTTGCTGTATGCTTGCAGCCAATAATTGCAGGTGCCTAAAAGCTTCCTTATTATACCTTATCCTTGAACCACCCCTATCTTCAATGGCTTTTTATAAAATGAATATTTTCTTTAGGAAAAATTTCCTAATAGGAGTTTTTCTACTTTTTGTTGAAATCACACGTATAAAATGTTCTCCGATAAAATATTGATTGAAAATGAGTTTTCCCCAATGAGGCTTTCCACAGATATTTTCTTCACAAAAGTTGTCCTGAATTTTTTTTTCCACTTATGACTTATATTTTTGAGAAAAGTTTTTGTTATTCTGGATTTTAAACTGAACCTAAATGGACCATTAACATTTTCTGTTATATTTAATTGGTGAGCCCAAAACTAAAGTCATGAAAAGGCTTGTGATCCCTAAAATGAGTTAAGGCAATCTATGTTTGAGCTTTGGTTGATAACAGCACTTAGGTGATCACAACAGATGGAGTTCTCTTTGCTGGGAAGAGAAAATGAGATGGTGGAGCATTTGGGATAACGAAGGAATAAATGAGAGAATGGCAGAGGGCAAGGTGCACCTCTTCTCTTTAATGAGAAGACAAACAGGGCTTTAATCATTAGTTGGCAATCTAATACCTAATGGTATAAAGGTTGGAATCATTTAGTTAGCTTGGTAAAGTGTTCAAAATTTGATTAAAGTGCTAATCATATATACGAGATGTCCTCCTACTAGCATCCTGAAGCAATTGCTGTTTGGTTGAGCTTTGAGCCGAAGTTTTTTAGGCTGATATAAAGATTATTAAAATGTGCTAAACCCCACTTCCTCAATTTTAGAGAGGCTTGGACCAAGACAGTGAAGGGCCATGGTGACACTTTCTATGTATCATCCAGTGGAAAACTATTTGGGAGTGCAAGATTGATTGGTTTGGCGTGCTAGCAACCAGTGGATCTGATAAGCATTTAACTTGATACATTTATTGCTAGATTTATCCCGTCTAGTAGTTGAATAACATCAATTGTTGTATAAGGTACTAAATTGAGTAAGTCTAATGCTAAATGGAATTAATAAACTATTAAACCATCAGTTGGCAGATATAGCAGACTTTAAAAATTGGCAGTGACTCGTAACTGTTTTAGCTGATTCATAGAATTAATGGGAAAATATATGGCAAGCCATTTGTGTTCAGCAATTGGACGGCTCAAAACCTGAAGTATTGTGTTCCTGCCATTGTCCAAAAGGGGGAAGGAAAGAGAGAAAGTCAATGTTGTTATTTTGTCTATTCATCCGATCATCACTCCATTAAATTAGTTGTATGTATAAATACAGCGGGTGTTCATGTATATATGATATAAATTCAAACCAAACAAAGCCCAAATGACTATGTAATCCTTTATCTTGGTTTCAAACCGGCTGCATATTCTCATTATATGACTTAAATCTTTAGATCTCAGAATACTGAATCGTAGCTGATTGTATAAAAAACATAGTTTTGATTTGATACCTATAGCAAGTAACAAACATAAAATTCTGCAAACATGAGTTTGTATGCATGCACCATTTATAATATTGACGGCTGTTTTGTCAATGATCAGGATCCACAAAATGTTTATGTATCTCATGTTTATATGTTTTTTTAATCTTAAATTCTACTAGATCTTAGGCTAATCAGAAATCCCACTGGATTCTAGGCTACACAATTAGGATAACCCTTCCCTTCCAATAGCAACATATCAAATCAACAATAGCAACATTTTAACCTAAGAACTAAACTATAATACAATGTTCCATTCAATGGAATATCCCTTGGGTCGTCATAATTTTAGGTGTAGGCATGAAATTGATAGAACTAAAAGTCTACCAATTTATGTCATCTTATTACTCTGGCAGAGACTCTATCCATCTAGTCCAATATGAAGTATCATTAGTCATGAGCTCTACCTTAATTTTTGAAAATGTGTCAAAATCCAATGGAGGCAACTCTTGCACCATCCTTGTAATTTGGGGGTGTTCCTTTGCATGAGAGTTCATTGATGGCAGAGGCTCCGCAGCTCTAGAACCTGATGATGAGTAATTGGAAGATAAATTATCATGTTTCAGATTTTGATCTGATGTACCTTGAATCATAGCATTAGCAGGAGTGCATCGCTCGGCCTTGTTCAAGAGCCATTCCACCGTTTGGCTACTGGTGCAATGACCAAGTTCTTTCCTTAATCTAAATAAACGTGCAATGCAGTGCTTCGACATGCCAACCCGAAATTTCTTTGCTTTCTGTCTCTTTCTGCCATCTCCATAGATATGAGTCCTTGAAGAATTGCGTCTTGCAAAGTGAGGGTGCCTCCGACGCTTTGAGGAGATAAACATTAGGTTTGTCATCTTCAATCTTCAACTTGCTGTCTCTGACTTATGCCTAATTCATGTGAGGCCATTGGCACATATGCACATTCACTACCCACTAAACATGACATGTAGAATTCAACTTACACAGATTTTATTGATTGAGCTGTATTCTCTATCTAATGAGATATACCATAATAAGCTATATTTCCGTTATCTATTTTTCATGCCAATTGTAGATCTGACTTTTAGTTACCATTACTGGTGCTTTTCTCAGAAGTAGATTAATTTTTTTCTTTTTTTCTTTATGTTTTTTGCCTATGGAGGATGTATGCATAAATCAACAATGAGGACCGATGATGGACAATCTCATAAGGAAATGGGAGAGAAGGTGCCAAATCCATGCACGATTTTTGATGATTTTGGGCCCCCATGTAACGGCCATGTGGAAATATGTGTGCACGTTTTCACGTGCCCGAGACATGGGTTCTGGAAGCATCATGCCTGGCAATGACATTACCTTTTGGGAAATTTATTACCTTTCTGAGATTTGTTGCTACAGTGTATTGAAAATGCTTAAATAACCGGGTTGTTTAATGTTAAAAAAATGCAGTAAGTTGTAAATTGTGGCGGAAAATACTCGTTTGGTTAAAAAAATTGTTATCATTCATTTGATTGTTCACCTATATTGTAGTTTCAATTATCCTGAAATAGATTTTTATTTGAAGTTTCTCATAATGTGCTTTGTAACCGTACAAAATTTAAAGGTAATTATTTGGGGAGTAACTCCATAATGGCTAAGCTAACCCTTCGGTCCCAGCCTTCTCTATATATGAGGATGCCGCCAATTTATATCATTATTCTTCTCATGCATTTGAAAATTTTGAGAGGACTTCCATAGACATAGTAGACCCTACACATAAAGTTTGCAATTGGGATGACTTTGGGTTTGGCCATTTCAAGTTAGGATCATTGCCAGTCAAGTTAAATCTAGGTAGGATTGTTTGAGTTTAGAGGTAAAGCAGGTTAGAAAAGAAAACCCATTAAGTAAGGTTGTTCTTGGGTCAGGTCATTTTGGATTCTGGCTATCTTTGATTTATACCATTTGGGTCTTGATTCACTTCAGGTTGGGTCATTTTAGATTTCGTTCACCTCGAGCCAAGTCATTTTCAAGTTTTGAGTTGTCTTGGATTACCATTCCTTTTTTTTTTTTTTCCTTTTTGAGTCCAGAATTTGAAATTTCCTTTGTTTTAGAGTTGATGTATAGTTTGGATCATTTTATAATCGGTTCAGCTATGGTTGAGCTATTTCTTGTTTTGGACCACCTTTGTCCCAGATTTTTGACTCCAGTTAATTCATTTCAGCAGGTCTGGACCACATTCTTTTTATTCTCGGGTTCAGTTTGTGAATCAGCCTGATTTTGTCTCCTCTTCCTATGCCGTATGGCCTCCCAATCTGCTTGTATTTGCTCTTGAACCTTCTGCAGTTCCTACAGAGGTTTGAGCAACTTCTAGGGGAAGATGATCACTGTCGTTACTTTTCTGCAGCTGCATCATACTTGAAGTTTGTTAAACCCTTTAAAGCTTTGTAGTCAATCTGTGTATTGTTCTACTTTGTACCGCTGCGCTCCACCTTTTTTTTTTTTTCGGTATTCAGAAAACTCTTTGTCAGCCCAGCAAATGTGAAACCTCTCCTTACCATAGATTACAATGTTGGCGGATATCTATCTGTATTTGGGCCTCCTTGATGTCATATTTTTTAACACCACAATAATATCACGATATGTTATTGTATTGGCTATATATCGCAATATATTAGCTGATGTGTCTCTACATCTTACTATTCCCAGAAATATTTTTCCTTTCAATTTATTCAATATCGATATGTATTGTCTGATATACTAGATATTTTTGCCTCAAATTGACAACAGCAGCAGAGTGGTCATATGATTCTGTTCAGATACTACTTGAGTTAAAATATGGCCTCTGATTCAGTGGAAGCCAACTCTCAACTCAGCCACCATTTGCCATCACTCAATCCATCATGACATAAATCCTCTTTCTCTGCTCGTGCACATCAGTCCATTGTAAAATATTTCTTCTTTCTGACATCAAATATATCAAATCTGCAGTCTGCAAAATTATTCATGCCCCCCATTGTAACCTATTGGCTATTCTTCTTTTCTAATGGTGTTGTAATAGCAATGCTGTTGAAATCACCCACAATAACTGGTATATTCTTGTATTTACTAAGCACAAGCTGGGAAATCCATATCATCACTATGCATAACAAATGGCATTATTTGAATCAGACACTGCCATTGCATGCAGCTTCCCATCATTCTATTTAGCCCTCATCAGATCAAATGAATATCCATCAGTCTCGACCGTCAACTCCATATAAACCTTAGTTTTAGCGAGATTCTTTTGTTGTAGTGTTCATTATAAATGTCTTTATTTTCATCAATGATCAGACCCTTCGTTGCGACGTATTTGGCATATCAAAGTAAAGTGCACCTATAGCTCAAGAAATCTCTTTCAATCGGAGGACAAACCAAGAACAATGATCTCGATCCATGACCACTCCCACGAACCATGGATTAGGTAAGACCAAAATGTATAAGGTAAGAATCGAACTTGTAACTTCAGATCGGATAATGCTGCACTAAGTAATCCTTCTAGTAATCATTTTATCTGAAGGGATGCATCAGGACCGGAATGCACTGGCCTTATTTGATTTCCTCCACTCCATTCTTCCATTCAAGTATAGAGAAATATAAAATCACTTCCATATGTAATTGATGTAAATATCGGCTGATGCATATTAATATTTGATATTAATATTTTTTGATACTATGATAATATTAAATATGTATCCATAACGATGATATATCGGTTGATATTTAAAATATTAATCGATACGGTCTTGTCAGTTTATAATATTTAAAATATTAATTGTTGTATTGATATTTAATATCTTTATGCATTTAAAATCATAATTGTATTTACTTAAGTGAAAAGATAAAAATATTGTCTTTTAATTAATATTTAGGTTATGCGTGGACGACGATATTTAAATTATTTGATGCATATCAAGAATCTGGATTGTCGTACAAATTAGGGACCCGATTAGTTTGCTTGGATGTCCAAATGCAAATGGGTCCGATTTCGTAATTCCGAATCAGAATCCTGCATACTATAATAAAATAAACTGAAAGTAAGAGGTATACCATACTCGCTTTTCTGTATATTTTTTGATATTTAAGTTAGTGATATTTCAAATAGATTTAGAAAGATACTGAGGAAGAAAAATAAGAAATGAAAGTGAATAGGGATGAGTATATATTTGGAGGGTTATATTCATTTACTCAACTAATTGAGTAGTATTTTTTCCTCTCCTCTTTATAGAGAGAGATTTTATTTATAGTTAGATGCACCGTTTGACTAATTGGCTCCTGAAATCGATATATGTGCATGATGCCGTTTTGGATTAGTTGTGAGAGGCGTTATTAGCAATGTGTAACAGTCGTTCATATTTAATAATATGACCACCTAACTTTCAGGTATATCGTCACTTCGGCCGACCGCTTTTTCATATCAGTTCATTAAGCGGCTTATTATAATCATTTAATATTTGGATGTTTAAACTTTATCATTTGGTTCATTGTTTGAATGTTACTGTTCAATTGGCTTTGTGATATCTTCTATTAGGCCGTTGGCATTTGGTTCTCTTATCAAATTGAGTATTGGGTTGGCCCGTTTTTAGCCGTATCCATCATTATTATTTAATTTTTTATGACAATAAAATATTATTTATTGCTAAGTTAGCAAAAAAAAAAAAACTAACTATAATAAAATAACTTAAGGGATCATCCATATTAAAAATAATTTGTGAATTTTTTATTAAATTATTAACAATTAAATAAATAAATATATATATATCATAAAAAAAATTAAGTATTATTAAACTTAAACCTGAGTAATTTGTAATTAATTTTGTTAGGATAAAATTAATTTTGAGTTTGACTCATTACTTTAATAGTGATCCAACATTTCTAACTAAGACAATTAATATGACAATATTAACTAAGCATAATATATTTTTAAAATACGTAGATATGCATTATTTTATATAATAAACTATAATTAAGATCATATTCAACACACAATTTTCTATTATATAGTATATAGAAATTTTTACAACTTTCAATAATTATGTAGAGATTTTTACTATTATACAGCATTTGAGGAGTCTGAAAAATGCATATTACGACCACGAGTCCAATGTCTAACAGCAGTTTAAAGGGCACAAAGATGCAGAGCTCGCTAGGCGGATAGAGTCATCAGTATGAAGCGTAAGTCAAAGCTCAAAGCTGGCTCGAGCTCCGGAAGCTTTTACTAAAATAATGATGGAAGCAGCATTCTTTACACTCTGTTTTAGGCCTGTGTGGTTATCTTCTGTATTGAAAAAGTCATTGATTTTGACACCGAGATTGGTATAATGTCAAATCTCAATCATGGTGCACATAAGCTTAGAAAAGGTGAACAGTGTCGATAATGAGAGGTATAAGGTTATAGGGCACTACATCCAGGTCAAGCTGAGGGAGAAAGCATTCAGGCGAATACCAACAGGGTGGGAAGAACCACTACTAGGGGGTAATGATGACATATACCCAGAGTATAGAGGTCATCTTCTTCACCTCCAGCGCCAGCAGTTGCAAATGGATCAGCTGTGGATGCCACGGCCCTGGCATTGGAGAATTGGAACTCAGTTCCGAAGCCTCTCGACTGCTGTAGAGCTGGACCAAATGCTTGATATTTGTGAATGTTCGCATCGTTCACGCTATACGACATCTTCGTCCATGGCCTCAGGGTTCTCACTTCTCTTCCTTTCCTCTTCTATATCCTGCAGTAGGACCAAAATTACATTTAGAAGTCCAATGGGAATATAAATTCAAGCTCTGTTCTAGTTTTCTGCTTTTATTATTGCGTTCTTGAGTTCTCAATTGCCAGCATGCAACCAGAACGACGCATGAAAATCATGATAACACAATGTGACCACATCAATAGAAGAGTCCTAAAGCAGAGCTGATCTCATAGAAAAACTGCAAACAAAAATCAAACAGCTATAAGCCTCGATCGATTAAAGGCCTCTACATTCCAGCTGGACCCCTCAGGATTCGTTCCAAGAACAGTATTGCTATTCATACTATAAGATTATAATAACTTCACAGAAAATGATAACATAGTACTTATTATGCAGGTTCACTTAATAGCAAACGAGAAAAGAAAAAAAAAGGTTTATATATATATTTTTTCCCATTCACTTTTGATAAATTTATTATAAGAGTAGTATTTTTCTTCCAACATAGAGTTCATGAGATGGTAACATTGTCAATATTGCTAATAGCATGCTTGTTATAGGTAATTGGCATATAGAAGCATTGATTTCGCAGTTCATGGTCAAAAGGATGAATTGATAAACATGAGTCTTACCTTCCGAAATCTCAGCTTGTTGGGAGCTCAAAAAACAGAAAATCTGGGTCAAATATACGAATTAGTTAACAGAAATTTAACAAGCCTTAAGTGCCATGAGAGATGTTATAGTTCTCTCAATAGGAAGGCTTTTATATTTATTCAATGGTTATGATTAGAAGACCGTAATAGTACTCAAAAGCTATTATTGATTGAAACACTACATAAAACAAAGAACATAAGGCAAGAGTAGTTCAGCAAGCCCTCACAAAGAATGCCAAACAGATACGAAAAATACCAAGCCACTAGTAAATAATGAAACTGAAAGTTGCTTCCAAAGAATGTTGTAGAAATTACCTTCTCAATGTTCTCTCTAATGGCATACTTGCATGCTCGTTGGCATATCTCTGTGACATCAGCCCCACCAAAGGCTCTCAAATCTACATCCTTTGAGGCAGGTGATTTTGGCAGGCAGGCCTTGAAGAACTTACACCGTGACTCTTCATCTGGCAGAGGAATGTAAATCAATTGATCAAGACGCCCTGGCCTGTTGGTGGCCCCAATTATGAAAACTGTTTTCTTTGCAGACATGCCAACGATTCGGTCAGAAGTTGATTTAAGATCCTGTCGGCCACACTGCGTGCCTCTCCGACGCTGCTTTCCCTCTGCATAATAGCAGGAAGAAATATGTAGTCAAGAAATTGTCAGGCAAAAAACCTGATGGTATAGAAATGGCGACAGGTTTGAAAGTTTATTTCCACTGATTGAAGGTCCTTAACAAATTCAAATAAATATGAATTTGAAACTTCACTTGATTCTTGTATCACATGAGTATTGTTGGGGATTCTTTCCAAATCAACCTTCACAATCAGTTATCCACCATCATCAACTAGCACAACACAACGCCATGGTCTGAAGCTTTTTAAAGTTGTGCATGTCATAATATGATGCCTCTGAAGTGTTGTGGTCTTTGTTTCTACACTTCAATATAACTAGGGGAAGATAGAAGCCGCCGAGAGCCAAAAGCCCTGTAAGTGTGACTCTTTTCCTTATGGATGGGAGGTCATTCGATCCTGCAGCATGGCCAGCTGATCAGGTCACATAGGATAATCGTTAATAATTCACATCTGGTCAATTTAACAGCACAAGAAGAAATCTGCAAACTGATGGTCTACTTGCATCATCAACAAGCTTCATGTTCTTAGTAAGGATTTGAAGAGCTTCAAACCTTCTAATGTCATCTGGAACACCTATGTCTTGTTGGCGCAAAACTCGCGGAAGTCACGGTGATCGAGTGGACAGCAACAGAGCAAAGCTCTCGGATACGCAAGATAATAATAGAGACCGAGAAGACACAAAGAGATTTTGGCGTGGAAGTACCCTCTTGAAAACAAGGGAAAAACCACCGAAAATACACTAAAAGGATTATTACAATCGTTAGCTACTTAAGCTCAAACGAAAGAAAAGAATCAAGTGTATGCCTCTCCTTTTACAAG
>JAOVVI020011624.1:0-12571 GCA_028571085.2 Nepenthes alata | reverse complement strand
AAGCCAATCTATATGCCGATTCTCCAATCTATTGAAAAATCTCAAATGGTCCAATAAATCTCGGATTCAATTTGCCTTTCACTCTAAACCTCAAGATTTCCTTCCTAGAAGATGCCTTCAAAAAGACATGATCATCCACTTCAAACCTTAAATCGGGTCTCTGTCAATCGGCATAACTCTTCTGACGACTTTGGCCGATAATTAAATGATCTCAAATAGTTTTAATCTTATCGGATGTGTCCTGAATAATATTGAGGCCTAAAAGTTTACGATCACCAATTTCTTCCCAGTTGAGAGGAGACTTACATCTCCGGCCATATGGAACTTCAATTTAGTACCAAACTCCTTATGCTGGCTTTCTCAAAATTTAGACACAAAATTCGAATCATGATTAGAAACTATCGAAGTTGGAATATCATGCAATGCAATCTCATAATCTCATTAATATATAGACGTGCCAACCGATCGCTTGAGGACATCATTCTTATCGACAAATAGTGATTAGACTTTGTCAACTTGTCCACAATCATGCAAATGGCATCCGAATTCCTAATTGTCCTAAGCAAGCTCGAGACAAAGTCTATCATGATATGCTCTCATTTTTTACAGGGAATCGACAGAGGGTGCAAAAATCCTGGAGGTTTCTTATACTCGGCCTTAACTTGTTGGCACTCGATATATCTTACCACATATGCCACAATCTTCCATCACATATTTTGCCACTGGAAAAGCTTCTTCATATTCTGATATATCTTGTTCACTCCTGGGTAAATTGTGTAGTTTGCTCTATGTGCTTCACTCAAAATCTCCGCCTTTAACTCTTCAATATTTGGCACACAAATCTTATCCGGAAATCGAAGAATTCCAACCACCCGAATATTGAAATCTTCCCACATTGTCCAAATCTTTGACAATCTCCATCAAATACGGATCATTTAGTTGAGTTTGCTTAATCCTGTCCATAATCATAGGTTGCACTTGGAAATACGAAAAAATCATTGTCAACTCTTGGTAGTGTCAATGAATATTGGAACCATTCATTCTATCTAATCTCACCCATTCCTTAATCATCAAATGGGCCATTACACTTGAAGATTTTCGGCTCAAAGTATCGGCAACCACAATTGTTTTCCTTAACTGATATTGAATTTCATAATTATGATTTTTCAACAAGTCAATTCACCTATGTTGCCGCATATTTAATTCTTTCTGTGAAAACAAGTATTTCAAACTCTTATAATCAGAATATATCGTGAACTTTTTTCTATACAGATTTTCAATACAAAAATCACAGCCACCTGTTTCAAATCAATGGTGGGATAATTTTGTTCGTGAGCCTTCAATTGCCTTGACCCATTAGCAACCACCACCCACGTTGCATCAAAAAACAATCCAGCCCTTTCTTCAAAGCATCACAATAGACCACAAAACCTTCCGTTCCTCATGGAATCGTCAATGTTGGCGTAGAAGTCAATTTATCCTTTCATTCTTGAAAACTCCTCTCACAATTATCATTCAAAAGAAAGATCATTTGTTTATGAGTCAATCATGTCAATGGCACTGTGATCCTTGAGAAATTTTCAACAACACCCTTATAGTAACCGGCCAAACCCAAGAAACTCTTCACTTTCGCAACATTGGTCGGTTGATCCCAATTTGCCACAACTTCAATCGTTTTTGGATCCACCGAAACACCTCCTTTGGAAACTATATGTCCCAAAAATGATACTTATTCTAACCAAAACTCATATTTCTTTAACTTAGCAAACAACCGCCTTCCCCTCAAATTTTGCAGTGCAATTCTTAAATGTATCTCATGCTCCTCAAATTTCTTTGAATAGATTAAAATATCATTAATGAAAACAACCACAAATTGATCAAAGTAGGGTTGAAAAACCCAATTCAGGAGTTCCATAAAAGTTGTCGGTGCATTCGTTTACCCAAATGGCATCCCCATGAATTCATAATGATCGAACCTCGTTCTGAAAACCATCTTTAATACATCTTCATGCTTAATCCTCAACCGATGGTACCCCAAATGCAAGTCGATCTTTGAAAAGACTTGAGCCCCTTACAATTGATCGAACAAATCGTCTATTATTGGAAGATGGTACTTATTCTTGATTGTAGTCTTATTTATTTCTTGATTATCAATACATAACCTGATCGATCCTGCCTTCTTCTTTCACAAAGAGTACTCTAGCACCGCAATGAGTTACATTTGGCCAAATAAATCCTTTCTCCAACAACTCTTACAATTGCTATTTTTAATTCCTTCAATTCAGATGAGACTATTCTATAGAGTGCCCTCGAAATCGGTGATCCCGTCACAACATCAATAGCAAAGCTATCTCCCGATTACGAGGCAAACTAGGCAATTCCTCCGAAAAATATCCTCGGATTCACATACCACTTGAATTTTCTCGATTGTCACATTATGACTTTCAGATGTGATCACATAAATAAGCTCGGCATCCATCCTTCATCAAGTGCCTCACATGCAAAGCCAAAATCAATCCGGTTGTCTCTCTTTTTACTCTTCCTTGAAACTCGAAGGACTTATACCCCGGGATACAGAAAAAGATGGACTTATTATAACAATCCACACTAGCGTAATAGCACACCAACCAATCCATCCCCAAATTCACATCAAAATTAGGCATATCAAGTAAAATCAAGTTTGCTAACTATTTAAATCCATTGACCAAAACCAGACATTGAGGATACAAAAATGTTGGCCAAAATTTATGGGGGCACATACAAATAACGAACAAACTTAGGGGCTACAAAAGAGTGCGTAGACCCGAGATAAATCAAAAGATGAGCCATAGAGTCAAAAATTAGCACATTAACTTCAACTATTGACGAGTCCACTCTTGTATCTGTCACGGTCACCACAAAAGTCGTTCCAAAAAAAGTAGTATTCTTCTTTGGATGCCTTAGAGGAAACGGACAATCTCTCGCTATGTGGCCAACATGGCTGCAATTGAAACAAGCTTCGCCATTATAATAGCATGGCTTCGTGGCATGATTCTTGCCGCAATACTCACACACGACCTTTGAATACTAGGGCTTTGTCGGTGAAGACTTCACCCCAATTGCTTTTCCTTTATCACGTGCCTTAAACTTTGAATGGGAATTGCCGGCCTTAAACTTTGGCCCCTACTCTCCGATTTTCTTTCAAAATACTTCTCCCTTAACTGCTCTTACTTGATGAGAAGGGCCCGATCATGAATCTCGCTATACGTCCACAGTTGGAGAGACACCAACTTCTTTCTAATTGAATTTTGTAGCCCTTGCAAAACCTTCTGAGCTCTCTGAGCCTCATCCGTCACTATGTGAGGAGCAAAGCACGACAATTCATTTAATTTTGCATCGTACTTTGCCAATGTCTTAGTCTATTGCTTCAAACTACTAAACTCAGCTTCTTTGATCTCTCTAATATTGGTGGGAAAGAATTTCTCCATAGAAGATTTCACAAATATATCCCACGAAATCTCCTTGTTGTCCATCTCCAAAACTTTCCATTGAGTGGACCACCACCACCTCAATTCTCCTTCCAGCTTGTAGGTGGCAAAATTTACTTTGTCCTCCTTGGGACAATCAATCACCTTAAACACCTTCTCCACTCGTATCCAATTTTCTACTTCAATGGGATAGATCTCTACCAAAAACTCCACAACATGCTTGTTTTTGAAGCAATCGAAAGGGGTCCTGCCAATCCCTTGGTTAGCCATCCTTCTCATGGCGGATAAATCTTCTTCTTGCTGCTGAATCACATGATTATGATATCACTCATACGGCCCATCATCGCTACGTAGTCCTCTTCATGATTTGAACTTGATCCTCCACATCCGGATCCTTTATTGTCTGCTATGACGATACCTATCATACGCAATACCCAAATATTTAGTTTCTTGAATTAACCCAAAACACCTTTCCTTACGATTCGTCCTCTAATATCATCCCTATCATGAACCCAGGCCAAAGCAATGTCTAATAATATTTAACGATAATTAAAATTTTTAAAATATAATCTCGTCATGCCTTGACAAAATGTCCACACGATACCAACAATTCCAACAATAATAGGCAATAATATCATTAATCATAGGATCACTTTGAACTATCCATTTGGATAAATAAATAGTTATGATTTGCTCGAATGTTCGTGAGGAAAGAGTAACAAACCAACAATTTAGACCATATCATCGATCCAATATAAATCAGATGCCACAATATCCATATATTATTATCACAATATAATTGACCGGTTTCAGTCCAATTTATCATGTCCCCATAACAAAAATGCATCCAAAACAATTATAGTCTAACTATGGAACTAATACTCACAAAACATGAGCGATGTCTCTGGCAATGATTGCATCCGAGCTCCTTACAATATATTCGAGCCCAATAGTCTGAAAGAGATGAGAAACAGTGAAAATATGAGCTGAATACTCAGCAAGTATTACTATCATATATAACAAATAATGCATCTGTAATCAGAGTGAAGGAATAAATTAATGAACTGATATAAAATTCATGAAAGTCAAAATCCAAATATCGAGTGTGACTAACCAACAAAATGTTTAAATATGGTCTCGTATGTAAAATTGATAATCCAAAGCAATGTCAAACGATCCAAATGTTTGAGACCAACTAAATATGGGATCCAAGTCCAACGTCGATCAAAACCTGCAAATCATAAATCGAAATCTTGAGTATCCAAAATAAGATGCAAGTAAAAATATATCAACAAAATTCAAAACATACACAAATGGAAGAACCAAAGACCAAATACTGACTTTTAGGATGGGTTACATGTACTTCTGGTAATCTTAGGCTATAAGCTACTATTTAGATCCATAGGCGGGCCGTTTACATATTCTCCTCTATAGACGGTGATAAATGCTACATTTTTTGCTACTTGTGGATGATAGGTGCGGTTCTCATATCTGCCTGAATATATTAGGACAATCGAATATATTAGTTTTGTTCAATTCCTTATGATAGATTTTTATGAAAACACAAACCGGAGAGGGTCTCTATATCACATGTCCAAAACTTTTCCTATTTGATAGAAAAGGTTTGAAGTTTCGACTCTGAAAGATCAACACAAAACTTTCTACCATGAGAAAAAGGTACACATATTGAAGTGAATACACAAAGATAGCGCCCAACCTGAAGAAAATGCATGGATACCACCTGCATGGCCCGTATTTATATTTTATGACTTTTTCTTTACAAATATTCTTATACATTGACATATTACCTCAAAATTTTTACCCATTTTCAAAAAAATAAGCAAAAATCCTCAAATAATAATAAAACTGATGTAAAATTCCAAAACATCCGGTAAAAATGACATGTATACACGAGGAATCAAAATAGGGTAAGTAAATTGACATTCATCTCAAACAAGCAACTAGGCAGCTTTCTAAATTATAGGTGTCCTAATTCAAAGCTATAATATAGATAAGAAAAGAGAGATTAGTTCCCCAAGAGAGGAATGTATTCCACTTGATTGTTTGAAAAAGAGCTCATTTCCATACACAATAGTTGACCTTAAACCAATGACAAGTAATAGAAAATTGTTAACTGAAATATGTAGAGCTTAGGGGAATAAGGAAAGGTGCTATGACAGCTGAAGTATATAGATAAGAAGAAAAGAGTGATTAGTTCCCCAAGAGAGGAGTGTATTCCACTTGATTGTTTGAAGAGGAGCTTAATTCTATGACAACTGAAGTATGTAGATAAGAAGAAAAGAGAAATTAGTTCCCCAAGAGAGGAGTGTATTCCACTTGATTGTTTGAAGAGGAGCTTAATTCTATATACAATAGTTGATCTTAAACCAATGACAAGTGATAGAAGATTGTTAACTGAAGTTTGTAGAGTTTAGGGGAACAAGGAAAGCCCCTTTGAGTATAGGGTTTAGGCTAGAGTTTTGAGATGAAGATAAGGGTTGGCTTTGAAAGGATATATGGAAGAATGAGAATTTATATGAGATAAGAGTATGCAATTGCTAGAATTTGAAGATACATGTGGAAGTGTGTTGATGATGAGGAGATGCTCTGTTCAATTGTTTGCATGACTGCCTAATGATTGAATTGTTTGCATCAGGAACTAAATTGATGTATGACGAATCTCCTGCAATGTTGAGAACAGATAATAGTGCACAAACGGAAACATAGCAGTAGAGAATTATAAAAGTAATACTCCGTATAAATAATCAGCTCAATAGACTGCTTGTGTTTTATTAATTCAGATTGTTTGATTACAATGAAGAGCATCAACTACTATAGTAATTGCCAAGCAACTATAACCATTGGATAAATTACTAAGTAAATTAATCCTATTTATATATAGGAAACTCAATTATGTGTCAAAACTAAATTCACATTTGTATAGGAATCTAAGACAATGAGAAGCACAAGTTGTGCTTCTTCTAAGACCTGATTTGTAGCATAACATATTCTATTAATCAAAGGTTAATGTCCATTTCACTTGGATTGCATAAGTGAATCAACTGAGGTTTCTAACTTGAGGTGGATTTGTTGTATACTTGTTTGTTATGCAACAGATTCATGAGTAGAAATATTGTGTTTCTGCTGTGGTGAGCCAAGGCATTATAACAACAGTTACTTTAATCAATGCCGTGAAGTTAGTTGAATCAGTACTGTGATAATATTTCCTTGATGATAACCTGTTGCTATGGTAATGCACCATGACAGCAGCTTGACATTAGTAATCGTAGACTTGTTGCACAGCTGCATTGATAGTTCTTTATCACAGTTGAATCAGTACTGTGATAATATTTCCTTGTTGATAACCTGTTGCTATGGTAAAGTACCATGACAGCAGCTTGACATTAGTAGTCGTAGACTTGTTGCACAGCTGCATTGATAGTTCTTTAATGAAAGAGGAAACTAATCGTGCAATTGTGCACTTGAGACACTGCATTGATCTGGAATAACGGATTCTCAGAGAATCTGATCAGGAGATGAAGGATGCTGAAGCAGCCTTTGCATCAACTAATATATTGGTTGGAAAGTATAGGAATTCCGAGTGTTGCTACATCAGCATCAGAAACAAGAAGTGACAATATATATACAATGTATGTATATATATATATATGTTTGTATACATGTATGTATATATATATTTATGTATATGTATACATGTATGTATATTTATGTATATTTATATATATGTATGTATATTTCAATATTCCCCCTCATGATAGAAAGTAGAGACTCTTTTATTTTCATCTTGAAATTGAAAAAGAATTGAAATTAGACCATTTTTGAATGTTGAGTACTAAATGACAAACAATAACAGAATATGGTGACAAAAAATGAAACAGCAATAAAGTATGAATAATCAGGTAACTTGTTTTTGTATTTTGATATGAGAAAACAAAATGACTGAAAAAGGATAAACAAAAAGCACAAAATGAAATTGTATTGAACTAGAATAGACACTGTGTTGAAGGAATCATAGTTGGAAAGCTAAAATGGTCTAGGAAAAACAAATACTGAATATCATAAAAATTGTATGATTATTTTGTTTTATATGGAAGATTTTATTTGAAGATATGAAAAGAAATCACTATTGATTGCTCGGAATAAGGTTGAGTTTGCTTCAAAGTATGAAAAAGAATCAGCGAGAATTGTTGGCTATAAAATTGAAGTACAGTAACATAAAAAATGTGGACAATGAAAATGATCATAAACAATCAAGTGACGTTTGTGAAAGGAATCCAAAATCATTTCAGATTCAAGTAAAACAATTGTGAGATACAAATATTACTTACATATGAAGCATGAATCAAAATAATTCATTAATAAAAGAAAAAAATTAATTGTGTTAGGGTCATTTTTATGATTGGCACATTCCGTGACAACATATAATATTAATCGATGTAAGTGCTGCATCAACATATATTCGTTGCTATCCGTTCCGACTTTTATGGATACCGCGCCTGTCGTGTGCTCTCTAGCAGCTTTAGCTCAAAATCCCAAAGCCCCGCACTCTCTGTGCGCTCTCCATCCGCTCGAACCCAAAATCCTGAAACCCCGCGCTCTCTACCCGCTCGACCCAAAAAACACGAAATATTGCGCTCGCCATGTGCTCGAGAGCAAAATCCAGAAAGGGCCTGCTCACTGTTCGTCGCCTCCGTGCTCGAGCGCCGCGGCAACGGGCAAATTTTTGAATGCAATTTTTGCGCCATTTATAAATACTTGTCTTATAATTTTGAAACCCTAGGACTCTTAGTAAATCAATTTCGTGCCCCACTTGAGAAGAACCTTGTTCATACTCCATTGATCTTGCTTCTTTTGAAAAAACTAAAAGCTACAACTTTGAGCTTCATGTTCTAACAAGTTTTCTCTACATTTTCTCTTTACCATTTAAACACTTCCATCCTTCTACCTTTGTTGGAGATGTTGGCACGTCGAAGAATGAGACCTGATCGTGTTCGGCAATTCAAGTAGCTACAACTTTGAGCTTCATGTTCTAACAAGTTTTCTCTACATTTTCTCTTTACCATTTAAACACTTACATCCTTCTACCTTTGTTGGAGATGGTGGCACGTCGAAGAATGAGACCTGATCGTGTTCGGCAATTCAAGTAGCTCAAGAGGGAAGATTAACGTGAAGACCGGAAGGTATCCGGTTCCGTTGCCGTGGGCGAATCCAAAGAGTTCATTGGTAGGGATCACATGACGGGAGTAAGTTAGCTAGGTGAGCGCGTCGTTACCACCCGGTCTGTAAGTTGATTTTCATAGTGCATTGCTTCTCTGGCCGTTGAAACTCGGAGGGTTTTTCTCGATTACCGTGGGTATCGAGTTTTTTCTTCATCACCAAAAATCGTGTCTTTTTATTATTGTTTATGCTTGTTTATATTTTGCATGCTTGTTAGTATCATTAGCATTTAGAAATAAATATTCTTTACGTGTATTGAATATTTAATTTTTACTGCTTCCGCTATTTTTACCGGGGTTAAAACTTGATTGTACAATTTAGGACAAAAAGTCCTTTTTCAAATTGCAAATTTGAAATTTAATCCGTCATGTTGAAATTCAGTTCAGCATTGAAAATTGATCTTTATGATCAAGTCTATGCAAGAGCCTGCAAAGAATCCTATTGAGCCTGCAAAGAATCCTATTGAAAATTCAGACATTTCATATCTTTGAAAAGTTCCACTTGGAACAATGATTTAAAATTAGATCCAGTGGCAATCAATGCTCATAAGCTCTCCAGTTTGTTTTAAATCAAATCGACACTCTTTGGTTGCTTGTTAATGAAGCACAAT
Organism: Nepenthes alata; assembly: GCA_028571085.2. Lineage (NCBI taxonomy): Eukaryota > Viridiplantae > Streptophyta > Magnoliopsida > Caryophyllales > Nepenthaceae > Nepenthes > Nepenthes alata. The sequence continues at coordinate 3,256 of JAOVVI020011624.1, read as the reverse complement.
GTCTTCTTTCAAATCACCAAGAATCTTGCTGGGTATTAAGTGGAAGTATGGTGACTTCTTCAAAGTATCAAATGAAGCATATGTCAACTTCTTTGATTAATGAAATGAGACATTTCATCTCTTGAAAAGTTCCATTCTAAAACATGTTGAAAAGTGGATCCTGTGGCCTGATGTCTCATTAGGCATTCTGTTTGTTCTTCTTGGTTGAATTCCATGATTGAAAGAAAGAAAAACTAAAGATAGAGTCAACTCTCTTTGAATTGGAAATTTGGTATCAAGATCTTAAGATTTTAAGCCTGAATTACCTGATACTTTGTTAGAATTTGAGGATTTGTGCAGAAGATTGTTGATGATGAGAAGATGCTCTGATTGATTGTTTGGATGAGCTCCTAGTGATTGGATTGCTTGCATCAAGAATTAAATAATATATGATAAAACTCCTGCAATGTTGAGAACACAATGTGGTTCACAAATAGTAATAGAGCAGTAGAGAATCATAGAAGTAATACACCGTATAAAAAGTTAGCTTACTGAGCTCTTTGTGTTTTATTAATTCAGAAAGCTTGATTATAATGAAGAAGATCAACTACTTATATTGGTTTCCTTGTAATTGTAATCATTGGATAAATTGATAAGTAAACTGATCCTAGTCTTACATAGAAAACTCATGTGTATTAAAACTAAATTTTCATCTGTGTAATAATCTGAGATAAGAAGCACAAATTGTGCTTATTCTAACACCTGACTCGGGGCATGACATATTCATCAAGGGTTGATGTCCATTTCACTTGGATTGCATGGGTGAATAAGCTAAGGCATTTAACTTGAGGTGGATTTGCTTTATACTTGTTAAGCTACTAGTTTATCAGTAGGAATGTTATGTTGTTGTTGTATTGACCCAAAGTATTCTGACATCAGTTAGTTTAATCAATGCTGTGAAGTCAAGTGAATTAATTCTATGGTAATATTTCCTTGATGGTAACATGTTGGTGTAATATGGTATTCATAACCACAGTTTGACATTGCTAGTTGCAGACTTATTGGGTAACTGATGCACATGTTGTGATATTTCATTCATGAAAGAGGAAATTGATCATGCACTTCTGCACTTGAAGCATTGCACTGATCTGGAATAACAAATTCTCAGAGAATCTGACATGGAGTAAAAAGGATGCTATTGTAGCCTTTATAGCAACTGATATATCATTTGAAAGCATAGTAATCTCGAGTGAAAATTTGATTTGCATTCTGTGGCTCATGAATTTACCAATAAAATTAGCACATGTCACTACATCAGCAACATTAGAAACAAGTAGAGACATGATATACATACATGTGTGTGTGTGTTGTGTCTGGTCTAAAATAATATTGACTCATCCCGATGAAATACGGAGACCTTGAATTGCAAGCTCTTGAAGAAATATGAAACAATTGAGTTGTTAGACCTAGAATGAAAAGGAATTAAGAATCTGCCTGAAATCTGGCTCGCTGAATATTTGAATGGCCAGTTTGTTAGAAATAGAAAAGATTGAGGCACCTAACGGCCTAATAGAAAATTAAACCAGGTATTAAATCTTGAAGAACGACTATATGAATTTATAGATGAATTGCTATATTAAATAGGCCGTTACAGGAATTAAAAGATAAACATTAAGTTTTGGATGATTATAAGCTTGTAAAATGGTTAGATCATTTAGTTTCCAATTAGTGTAACACTTAAAAAATTAATATATAATCATGCCAATTCTAGAAAGATATGATGATTGGCAATAAAGCTATAAATATGCTAATTTTTCTCAGTCAAAGAGATCCGAATCGTGAAGAGAAAAAACAAGTACAGAGCTCTAACCCTCGTAACACTTGCGTCTTCCAATATCATGGAACCAAGCCCCCTAATCCTAAAACATTTTTTCACTCTCTTATACCCAGTTCCTAATTTTCTTTCATTTCCATAGAAAGATTTCAGACTAGAGTCCCGTGTCCTTTAACCTATTGTTAACTGTTATAATGTGTAGGATCTGAATTAAGAGGTTTAAAGGTTCAACCCAACTTTATTTGGATAAATATCTAGATCCCAGGAACACATTATTGGCGTTGTCTGTGGCAGCTATGGTTAAGCCATTTGTTTCTACCTAAATGAGATTTCACCCGTTTGAAAGCGATTCATATTTTTGACAAAACAAAATTGTGAATACATAAGTGTAAGGTCAAATAAGCCGAAGGTCATTATGTTTCATGGTTTCAACCCGGAAGAAGGTAGCCACGGGGATATTCACCCACCAACGAATCCTAACGTCGAAGCCGTGGTGGCCTAAATTAACGACATGTCAAAGATGTTAAAGTTTTTGTGGGATAAAATTGAGGGTTAAACACACAAAGCAACGGCCCTCCACTTATAGATATTGACCTGAAGGAAAAGGTTGAGAGAAAAGATGATTGTCTCAATGGGAGCCCATCCATAGCCAAAGGTTTCATAAATTCCCGAGGCACCCCTTCACACTAATCCTTTGTCACGAACCCGAACCTTTTCGGCTCGAAGGATACCTGAACTTTGAGGCTAGGGAAGAAAACCCTGAGCGATGGAATCCATAATATATTCGGGCTTTGAGATGCCTATTTATACGAGATGAATGGTCGTGCAGCAGCATACCTAAAACCCTTCAGGCCAAGCGGATACCACGTGTATCTATTGATCACTCAAAATTGAGGACATTCCTTAATGTTAAAGAAATTTCCCCCACACCTGAAGTGGAAGAGAGAATAAAGTGAATCAAATAGCAGGTTTTGCATGAAAACACTGTTGGATAGATGACTGAATTGGGTTGTACACTTTTTACTTCAAACATCAAGAGGTTTTAGCTTTCTCATAAATTTAAAATGCCAATGTAGGAGCCCTATGACGGAAATATTGATTTAATGGATTATTTTGACAACTTCTAGGCATTACTCAGCCTCTAAAACCTAGAGGATGTTGCTCTATGCTTTCGTTTCCCTTTAGCTTTGAAGGAAGACATTAGAATTTGGTTCTACATGTTAGAACCGAGTTTCGTTTGATCCTTTCATGAAATGGTAGATCAGTTCCTATCACGGTTCGCTTTCAACCAGAAGGAAGAAAAGATGTGTAGTTACCTTGCCAGGATTCGATAGGCTCCAAGCGAGAGCCTGTAGCATTTTCTGGAAAAACTTGATATGGAGGCCAGGGGCATTTTGAGGCTTACTGATGAGGTGAAACTGAATGCCTTGATGGCTATGATTC